>WAAG01019957.1:83033-108966 GCA_013390105.1 Tichodroma muraria
AAGGAAAGGAAAGGAAAGGAAAGGAAAGGAAAGGAAAGGAAAGGAAAGGAAAGGAAGTGATTTAATTGAGAGACCTTTTATAAATCCATCCATACACATAACCAGAATGATCTAAAGCATACATTTTAGACAGTAAGCTATGCAAAACCTTCACTCAAATGTAAATATTTGCTTTATGTGAATGGGATGTTTTAATCATGGAGGTCAGCAGACAATCTGAAATTACTTGGTTTTTTTGCTGCTTCTATTAAAGGGAATGTGAAGCCAGATATTGGGGGTAGATTTTCAAAGACATATTGGCACTATTTGTGTAATTACTTGGGAATTTTCATCTAGATGCATTTTAAAATACTTCTGAATCCTGGCATAGACTCTGCAAGTCCTGTGACTCAAACTTTCTTCAGAATCCATATTTCACTTTCCCAGTTTCATAAATTTAATCTTTTTAATTTGGCCAAGGAGATTTCAAATGCTTCTGGAGGATCTAAGAACACAAGTTCTAGGGAAAATCAAGAGGCAGTGTTAACCTAAAAATCTTACATTTTTAAATCTTTCCCAGTTAATCTATTTCACATGCCTAGAGGGTTTTGCCCACACCAGTATGAATCTGCTCTTCTTGGACCTCAAAACACTCAAGAGAATTTTCTTTGATAATAGACTTCTGAAATTTGGTATAAACTTGTCTAAAGTCCTGAGGAAGCGTGCTTTTACAAGTCCTGCATGTGAAGGAGTGTTTTGGCAGAAGTGTTCCTGTCTCTAAGGCTGGGATTAATTTAATTTAATGGAGTTAGTTAGGTTGGCAGTCTCAGCTAATCACCATGGCTCTCTTGTCTGGCTTCACTGGTTAGAAATAGGCACTTACTGCAGACATGGGATCAATTCCTTTTAGATATTCTTACCTGCCTCTTTTTCTCACTTTATTAATAGGAAGAGTCCAACTGACTAACTTATCTGGATGCTCAGCTTTCAAGTAGCCAGTGTTAAGGCAGTTCATCCCAACATATGTTGTTATTTGTAAGGCATTATGCACTGTACTGCTACTGGGCATCACTGAGATTTTTGAATAGGTCAGAAGTTCCCAGAAGTGCCCCCATGAACAAAACTTTAGGTCAACGCCCACGGTCTGAATTTGTTATGCACTCTGCAAAAAAGGGTACCAACTTTTCAAGAACACTGTGCCTGCAGCTCCCAACTCATAAGGACTATTTTGTACTCCATATAAGCTGTTTCAGGAAGAAACTTTTCTGAACCAAAATCCGAGGCTCCACACAACATCTGCAGAGATATGGTTTAGTCTGGAACAAGTTCTCCTCCATCAGCAAGTGTGCTCACCTGAACACCAAATGTGTATTTGAAAATCTGAGAAACAGGCAGGTTCTGCATTGACAAGGGTGTATTTGAGGGTCTAATACATTTAGTCATATGCATCCAGGAGCAAATTTTTTATTGTTGGGGCAGGACCAAATTGACTAGGAGTTTTATCATATGTTCACCACGTCTTTTATTTTCATCAGCTGCAGTTTGGCTTGCCACAAGTTAATGCACTTATGCATTAGGTCAGGTTTCTTGTATTCAGACTGTTTGAGCATCATCCAAAAAACAAGGATAAAAATAATTTTGGGAAAGAGAAAATCAGTATAAAACCTGTATTTGTATTTGTGCTGGTGCAGCACATTCATATGTCTCAGGAAAACCTTCAGCTGCCAAAACAGCGAAGAAAGATGCGTGACCTTCTGCTACATTTCCCATGGTTTTTGTCTTAATTAAACTTGTCATGAGTCATGTTTACAACACCCAACTTACTGCAGTCCTAAACAAAGGCATTCAGCCTCTGATGTGCGTGTCCAAACTCACCAGGGATTACTGTTGCCGTTTTCATCATTTCCTGTACGTGGAAAATGCAAAGGCCAAATTTAGAAACGGATCACAAGTCCCTGGACAGGTTGTTTCCAAGAAGGCCGATGAAATCTGCTTTCTTATTTAGCTTAAACCTGTCTTCCCAAGTATTATCTTCCTGGAGACTTTCAGACATGTTTCCATCCTCTAAGCTGTTAACTCCTCCAGTATTAGGACAAAAAGAAAAAACTAACCTTTCTGAAGGGCCAAAAGACAGATGGGGGATCAAAGCTGCCATTT
This sequence comes from Tichodroma muraria, assembly GCA_013390105.1. Lineage (NCBI taxonomy): Eukaryota > Metazoa > Chordata > Aves > Passeriformes > Sittidae > Tichodroma > Tichodroma muraria. Next base: position 85,170 of record WAAG01019957.1, read on the forward strand.
CTTAACTCAGAACCTATGTGTGTGAAACCCAACAGGGCTTCCTTTGTGTACTTAAACCTAGGAAAATCATATAAAGCAAGATATATTTATTATCATAATAATATTGAGCTTGAAAGAGTCACTACCCCTCACATCATGCTTCCATTTGTCCATATTCCCTACTTAGTAGCTTCAAACTTAAAATCATTAATATGATTATATTGTGTCAGAGAGTTGTTGTTTTTTAAAGAGTTCAGGTTTTTTTTTACTATTTAGTCAAAAGACCATGGAGCTGCATTTGAGTTATCCAACAGTCAATCCACACACATTTCAGATTACTAGGGCAACTGCTTTTTGAAGACAGGTTTAACACCACTCTATGTGAAGCAAATAAATGGGATGAAGTGCAAAAGGAGCAGTCAAAAAATGTCAGATATTATAGAGGAGCAAGAACTGTCATTAGCTTGGGCATTGCTATATGGTTAGCAAACCCTGGAGATGCTCTCTCACTGCACAAGACAGAAAGTAAAACCAGCCACTGTCATGAAGAACATCTGCAAGCCACTTCATGAAAGCCACTGCATGAAGAAAAGAAAGAATAAAAAGTTTGGGAAGGCACAAGGAGGGGAGGCTAATTCTTATTACTTTATTTGCATTTTTAAATCCTAGTTTTAACTCTCCCTTATTGTAATTTTTCAGGATTTTTTAATTAATATGTCTTCATCTTATTTTTTACTCCAGGTGTTGTTATCCTTCCGGAAGAGGGTTTGGCGTCAGGCATCGCCATGCCCAACCAAGCCCAGATACCTGGCGCGTTCAAACCAGGACAGGGCGAGGGGGAGAGGGAGCACCCGATCCTGGCAGCCAGTCCCCCGCAGGACCTTGTCTTGATTTTGCTTCCCCAGCTGCATCTTGCAGGGATGCGAGTGAGCTGCAGGGCTTGGAGCCCGGCAGAGCCGTACCCCGAGAATCCCGCGGGCACCTCCAGGCCGTGCCCACAGCCGACGCAGGAAATTCCGGCGAGACCCGACCTTCCCGCACTTCCTCTGGGGGCCTGCGCCGGTCACCAGCAAATCCTCTCACTTCTCAAGATCCTTATGTCAGGCTGCAGCTCCTGTTTTCGAACTGACATTCCCCGGATTTAATCCACTTAGCCTGTGACCACCTCCATCAGCTCCCCGCAAGCACAGCACAAGGCGAGGCTGCGAGATCCTGCCTGCCGCACTCGCCGTCCTCCCCCGCTGCCCACCGCCCCCCTCGGCAGCGGGTATTTATAAAGAGGTGGATTAGGAACATTACCAGGCAGGTCACAGGGTGTCAAGCTGCTCTTTCAGGGCTTAAAATCAGAGGCTCGCTCGAGAGGGAGTGCTCGGTTCCCGTGAAAGCGGCCGGGATGATTGCTGCGATGTACTCGCAATTTACCCTCCCTCTTAGCAGCGCCGATGCTTCAGCCTGGAGCATTTAGAGAGACAGTTCCTGTAAACAAAGCAATCAGGATGTGTAGAAATGCTTTGCTTTAATTTTTTTTTTATTTTTTTTTTTCACCTGGGGAAAATGAGAGGAGTCTTCTTAGGTGCAGTGAATGAAATTCATAAATGGTGCAAATGCACCTTGCAGTCAGTGAGCACTGGGCGATTTACGCCTGCCAAGGAGCCCAGACCTTTGGGTGATCCCCTCGGAGCTGGGCACCCCAAGAGCAGTTATGTGAGCTCTCCTCGGGCTGGGGGAGCCGAGGGGTGCCCACAGAGCTGCCACCTGCCAGGTCACACGGGAAGCAGAGCCCCACACCCGCCGGCTCCACAATGATATCCCAACGCCTGACGGCACGCACAAGGTGCTGGAGACCGTCAAAAACACGTCAGGCCAAGCTGCGGCTACAGACCGTGGAGAAAACACTCCACTCAAGTGCAACGTTCTTGCAGCTTGTAAATCAGAAGCAGCCATTTCCCTCTGGTGCGCTGCAGGGATCTGCACGCAGGCAAATCCCGAGTGCTTCGTCATTCTGCTGAGCTCTAATCCCGTCAGCATCTCCGGCCACTCCACCAGTCGGATGGGAGCAAGGCCGAGAGCCGTAGGGCGGCGGGCCGGCCCGCGGGGAGCAGGCCGCGCCCGTCAGGCGGGCCCCGCGCTGCCGGCGAGCGGCCGCCGCAGCCGCTCGGCGTGGCCGGAGCCGCGGACGGGGCAGCCCGTGTTCAGCATCACCACGGAGGGGTAGGGGCTGTGCCCCTAGCCCCCTCCCGCCCCTCCAGAGCCTCCGTGCTGTTAATGGATGAAGTAACCGTAGCGCGGCTGTCAGAGCCTTTCACGTTCGTGCCCAAAGTTAGCCGAAAATGTTCCGGCAGAAAAATGTTTTCCGTGAGAAAATGCTGCTTTAACAGAATCTAACCCTCCTGGTTGGAAACCTGTCAGCTGCTGTGTCCTGAGGTAGAAACCAGATGGGTGCATAAATAAGGATTCTGCCTTCATCCTGGGACAACTGGCAGCAAAAATAAAGATCCATTCAAGGTCTCTCTCTTGCTTTCTCTGCCTTTTTCCAACTACAAAAATAATTTCTTTTTTTTTTTTTATATTTCTGTCCCATTTTTGAAAGTTTTAATTCCTTCTGCCACCCTAAGAAAAGCACAGCATATGTGGGAACTGGGTTCTGCCTCCAGCAGCTCCTTTCGTGGTCCAGATAGGCACATCCTTTCCATCTCAGAGAGGAACCAGGTCTATGACCTCACACCAGCTTCACCAGCATGGCTCAAATGAGAGCTGAGGGGTTGGATTTGGCCCTAAAGCCAGCTCCAAGTGGCCAACTGCTTTTGCCTGGCTGGTCCTTGGGAACATATACCTCATCATACCTAAACACATAAAACAGCAGGTCCCCGGCGCTGCCACATTGTGTGATGCACAAAGAAAGGCTTAATACCAAACTCAAGCCCCGTCATCCCAGAACGGCTGCATGAGCACCTTTACTTTATTTTTTCCTCAGGGTCTGGAACATCATCAGGGATCAAAACTGATCTCCCATCCATGAATACAAAAACTGAGACCACCCCTATTTTCTCTGCTCCCAAGCGGACACCATATGGAAACCTGTCAACTCTCAGAAGCTCCAAGGATCTCCACAGCAAGATACTGTGTCTTAAAAAGTTATCTTGAGACTTCATCTTTTCTGAGGGCACTTAGTGACAAGCAGAGTTGACCTTTGTGGTGTTCACAGGGGACGTCCTTGCTTTTGCACAAAAGCACATAAAGACAAGATTAGGTGAGCCAAACTACCACCTCTTAATGACTTACAGAAACCCTCACTCTTTCTATTTATAAAATCACACTGTCTTGGCAGTAGGAAAGAAAGAGTTGGCATCATTTTTATATTTTCTAGATCTGTCTAAATTCAGCCTTACTGTTTTTTCCACTGTACTTTTCTCCAGAAATCAGCCCACACTTCCCACTCACCTATAGATTTTTCTTTCATTAATTTTCCCAGTAGGCAATTGCTCACAGAAACTACAGGAAATATAAAGCTAGGAGTCTTCTCAAGATGTCATGTGAACCGTAGCTTTCTCCAAAAATGCCCAGACTGTACCAATCTACATGCACTCATCACCTCCATACAAAGATAACAGGATTCTAGTGCCTCGAGGACTGGGCTGTCTGCACAGTATGTAGGTGACACCCTGGACATTTTGGGAAAATCAGATACATTCCTCTTTTCCTACTTTTTAAAATGGCAGTATAGAGAATCAAAGGCTATAAGTGAAAGTAAAGTTTTCCATAGACCTGAAAAAGCCTGCATAATTCACTTGCAGGGAGATAAATTCTACATGAGTTTATTCCACTAGGTTGATTGAAAAGTTATATTAAAGAGATGATCAAAGTGTGATACAGATTATGAATCATTCTATCCAGATTCCAGATGTCATATTCTTCATTATCTTTAATTTGCCTGAAGATTCCCCAGCCCTTCCCCTCTCATTTAAGAGAGCTTTTGCTGTGTAAAACACTCCTTCCCAGCTCTGCCCTGTAGGTAGAGGCAGTGATCCCGAATGCAGAGAGACAGGCCTTGCAGCTGACCTGGCAAGCTCCCTGGCTAAGGTCTGACACTTACCCCCAATGCAGCAGCCACCCAGCGTCTTGTATATCGGGGAGAACCAGCACAGATGTGTTTGATTTGTAACTTTACAAGGACTTTCGCATTGAGGTTTAAGTTTCTTTTATTAGTAGATCTAAAAGAAGGACACCATTAACACATAACAAAGGAGGCAGAACGAAACTATCACCATAACAGCAGTGTTTTTAAAACCCCACTACTTAGAGGTTTATAAGGTTCCTTGGAAAGGTTATTGCAGAAGCCACAAAATGGAAACAGAGGAGAGAGTTTCTCTGCTGCATTGTGCCTTCCCACGTGCTTTTGGCCCTATGCAGAGAGACCTGCCTGGTTAAAACACAACTGAAGCCTCTCTTAAGCAACCTGCTCATCTTGGGGCCACCCAGGAGCTTTCCCTGCACCTGGAAGGATCCCCTGTCAAGATTTAAGAGCCCACTGCTCCATTGCTCCAGGAGAGCCTTAGCAGAAAAACTGAAGGAATAATTTAGCGGCTGAGATAGCCAGTATTCCTCTCCTAACAACCTTGTATCAAACAAGACCCTCTGTTCAACCCTTTTATTTCTGTTATACTTTTCATGCTTTACTTTCTAGGTATTTTGAATGAAAGGTATCCAGGCCCTGAAAATTCACCAAACAAATCACAGTGTTTTAACATGTCTAAATGAAGTGCTGTATCTTTTCTAACACTTTCGTATTTGTTTAATACCCTCCATCAGAAAAAGTGTTCCCAACACTGTTTATCCGGTTCAAGGTCCACACACCCTTAGGCTGTCATAAAATAAAGACATCAACAAAAGCTGTATTATTTCGAGATTTCCTTATAAAGCAATGACAGTGTGTATTAGCAGCCTCTATTCTCTGCAAATCCCTGTCTCAGCTGCAGAGGAAGGAAAGGGCTGGCTGGTCCGGGAGAAGGGACCTGGCTGAACCTCTGCTAACTCGTGCCAAAGCACATCCCCATGCTTGCACAGCCAGCACAGTGCCATCCTCACTGGAGCTTTCCTCCCTCTCCTCCAGAGGAGGAGACTAGCCAGACAAATCTGGCACTCCCCTTGGGGCACTGAGCCAGAGTCCCCTCCCTGGCTGGCCCAGCTGTGCTGGAGATCAGGGGGAACTGGAGATTGGAGAGGATGAGTAACCATCAAGCAGGCAGCAGCTGCCTTTCTTCTTCCCAGGAAGAGTCATTGCTCTGAGGTGGCATCCCTGCAGGCAAGCCAGATTTCCAGTCTGTTAAACTGACTACTTCCTTCATCACCTGTATTTTCCCTAAGTTTTTTTAGGAGTTGCCTTAGCCTTTGTGCAGCATGACTTAATCCACCACTTCTGATGATCTAATAGATTCCAGTCCTCAGACCTCTCTCCATGATTTCACTACTCTGCTGTCTCCTCTTTGCCTGATCTCCATCTGACAGGGAAAACTTCCCTTTCTCAGCCCTTCCTCGCCCTTGCCTTGTCTCCTGACCACCCCATGTCCCCAGACCTGTTTGACAGAAATCCCACATTGCATATGTGGAGCCTTACCCCTCCTGGCCCCCCAGAACAGGGAAGGACCACAGCCCACACCTTCTGGCTGGCGAGAAGGCTGTCTGGAATGTGAGCTCATGTTTTCCTGCTTATTTAAGCGGGAGCCGCGCACTTGAACTCAACACCTGCGGCAAGGCGGGAGTGGCTGTTAACGCTGTGCAGCATCCAAAGCTCTCCTCGCACGTGGCGTGGCGTGGCACGGCGCGAGCCAGAGGCACGGAGCAGCCAGCAGCCTTCCAGGGGTGACTAATGCCTTGCTGCTAAAAACAGCTTCCAGGGGTTTTCCATGAGCAAATCTCACTACAGGTCGAGTGTTGGTCTTTCACCTGCCAAATACAAGAACTTCACTGTAATGTCCACACTGATGGGTTGGGTTGGGTTTTTTTAACGGTGTATAAAACAACTGGCAAAGGAAACCTAGCTCTTTCCTAAGTGATGGCAGCATCTGATCCTTGTTAACATCACTCTTAAAAGCCAAAAATTTCACCCTTTAAATAGATTATGTGAGAGTGTAGGAACAAGGATTTGTGGTAGACATGCAAGAGAAGACCGGAACATAAAGTATATTGCACACATGGACGCAAATGTACAAGAGCCAAAGAGAAGGCATGGAAAATAGCATCCTGATGTGGCTTCCCAGAGAAGCACAGTATTACATCAAGTAGGTCATCTTGTCAAAAACACATGACACTCAGCTAGTTCATGAAAAGACCAGGCAAAAGTCTTCAGAGCCTTGTTTCAGAAAGAAGCTGATAAGAACTGCCATCACTGTGTCCCTTCTGACCTGCAGGGCTTTGCTGCTCCTCTCTCAGGCCACTGGGCTATTTCAGCACTTCTGTGTGAATCAAAGCCACATCTCCAAGAAAACTGAATGAACACATGGCTTTGCTCACTGTGGGGACAAATGTATATACAGTGTGAATTTCTGGACTTATTCAATTAATGTCTTGCCTAAACAGGCTCCAGAGCTGTGTTTTCCTGCATATTTGAGGGTTTCAGTCAAGCAGCTGAATCGTGTAATTCACCATCTCAGATGTGACATATTACTTGCCAGTTCTGACTGTCCCTGACAAGTTGGGTCATCTTATAAATCATTTGGGGCTTCCATATGAAATATAGATTGATTTTATTTTGCTTACTTCATTTTAGGAGCAAGCAGCCCAGAGGTGGGTGTGTCAAAGTTCCTTCGCAATACTGCTCCTAGGAACAATAAAGTCCTTGCACAAACATTAGTGGAAAGTAAAAGGCGAGTTGTGCAATTGCAATTGAAATCAGACTGCCTTGAGAAGCTGTCAAAATATCTATGAATACATCACCCCCATCAGCAATGTTATACCAGCTGCTGAATTTTGTGGGAAACACATATACGTATCTCCTTCTAGTTTAGAGGACCCACTTTCCCACCTTAGAACTTCCTATTGTGACTTTTGTTCAACAGTAAACACCACCAGGGCCAATGTGAACATGATGGCAAGGACCACGGATCTTCTCCTAGGATGCTTCATTTCTTTCAAATGCTGCTGTTAAGGTGATGAAGAAGAGGTACAAGATGGGGCATTTGACAGTGCAAGGGGCACTGCAAGATTGGCATGGGGCAGCTCACTGTGGCCCAGGTCCTTGAGAAGATGGCCATGAAGTTTTGAAGACACTGTATCTTCATCCTGAGGACTCCACAGAAACCCAGTGTGAAAAAGATGGATGCCATGGAGTGGCCCTGTCCTGGTCTGAGTAGGGAGAGAACATAAATTTTCTAACATGGTTTTGACTCCAGAGAAGGGTCAACCAGCCCAGTGTGGCAGACACAAGGTTTCAACACCTTGAAGCAATTAATTGTAGCATCCCCAAGGGGCAGGAGACTGCCTTCAACTTACTTCTAATTAATTTACGAATTAGCCTGCTGGCCCATAAAGAGCATCATGAACTAATTAAGCCCAGCTGCTTTATGGGAAGAATACAAGGAAGTCTGTAGATTTCGGGTACCTAAAGAAAACGTCCTATCTGCAGTTTATTCAACTTGCACTCATTGCTTCTGGAGGTTGTAAAAGCTGATAACACATTCAGTCACAAAGAGTTAAGCATTTATATTAAATCCCGGGGATATACAGAGTTATAATCAAAAGGAGAAAGAGATAGCACCATTAGTGCCAGTGGCTACCTAGGATTTGCATCTCATGCTGATGGAGAGCCATGGTTGAAGCTTTTCCCACAGATGGAACACTTATAAGATGCTCTCCTGTGTGCTTTCTCTGGTTTCTAATGAGGTGTAAGCTCACCTTGAGCTGGCGTGATTACCTGTCTCTGCTCACTAGGGAGCAGCTTATATTCATGAAACCTGTAGGAAATTAACTATTTGTGAGACCTGCTCATCTCTGCTCCATGTGGCAGAGTTTGGACATGTTCAGTGGTTGCTGGAGAGAGGGGAGTGGACAAAGAGGGAGGGAGGCCCTGTGCTGTGATTTGCACAGCCAGGCAGCACACTGGTTGCATAAGCCCTGTGTCTGTGGGAAATCAGACTAAAACCTTTTCAGAAGCAATACAAACATGTAGCCTTTTAGGACTAAAGTCATTTATGCAGAAATTTCCCCTATGGTCAGACTATTTCATAATTATCCACACTGGGATGTCTTGCATTTTGCTTTGAAGCATCTGGTTCTCGGCATGTCACCATTAGTTTGATCTAGCAGCTCCTATCCTTATATAATACCAAACCACTTCATGGCTATTTCACACAAAATGTCTCTCTTTTTGTCCACTAAATGACCTGGAACTAGAACACAAACATTCTGTTTGCACAGTTTTACATAACATTCACCAGAGTTTTCACACAACACTATTAAAGACTAATTTGTTTCTGTTCCCAGGCTGATGCAAAGCAGTTCTTTTGGTAGCTTGATTGCGTCAGTGTTCTTTGAAAATGTAAATAAAGATATTGAGATAAGACCTGTCCAACTGCAGAGCTCTTTTTCTCTTTATGTTTACCAGATACTTCAAGCTAAATAAAATTACTCTTCCCACTTGTTCTGCCTAAGAACATGGTCAGTAAAGAGGTAATCAAATTTTCTGGTGTCTCACAAGCCCTCCCCAACATATTGTGATCACAAGCAGCATCTAAGAGGATCTACAACGACATGTCTCAAAAAGGCATTCTGAAAAATGACTTAGGGTCCCAAATACACCATTTTGAAAAGCAACTTAACTCCCAAGGAATGGGTTTTTCAGGGAGATTTAGATTCTTGAGCATTTAATGGCCAGCTTAGAAAGAGAAGCTTCTACTTCACAGAATGTGAAAAGTGTTACCTTGCCAACTCCTATTGATCTTGACAGAAATGCCTTACTGGCTGGCATCTGACAGTGTCACTGAGCACCCACCCTCATCTTAATTGGTACAAAACACCCCTGCAAAGTGACTGAAAGATGCTTTTCTAATATGCTTTTCAGATATTATTTGCTGGGCAAAGGGCAGAAGTGTTTACCTGGTTTCTTTAGGTGTAGTGACTTGGAGGTCCATTTCCTTGGCAAGATTCCTGAACTGCCTGAATTGTCAATATAGACAGATGATTTTGGAACAATATTTTGCAAAACTGCCCTTAGTCTATTTAAAAAAGATGTCGATATGTCCCACACAACATGTGAACCGCCCTCTAGGGATGCCCGATTTTGAAAGACATGGGAAATCGGTCAGCTGCGTGTTTACTCCTGATGTTCCAGATACAGGATGAATGCAGCCCTAGACCTCAGACTCGTAACCTCAAGATATGAAAACAAGCCTAACAGTACAGATTCATCAAATTAGCTCATCAGATGTTGGAGGCATGGAGCATGTGTGCTGGTAGAAGGTGACAACAGTTGAAAGGCATTGGCTTTCTCTGTCTTCATCTGTATCCCTGCCTTCTTTGCCAGCTTCTTCCCTCCTGGGCTTTAATTCACCAGATACTATGCATAGATATTCTGGTCTCTGAAGCAGGGGAATCACCTCATATTAGAATAATATGATGATGTTATATTTGTTTTGCAGAATTAATTTTAAACAACTGCTACAGGTTAAAGTCTTTTATGTAACATCCCCAAGAAAAAGCAATGCCGATAATATCTTAGGGCAAAAATAAGTGAGAAGAAAAGTAAGAAATTCAGGAGAAAGAAGAATATTCAGATTACATTTTAATTTTTTTTTAAATAATAGCTGAACAGAAGGCATGTACCAGACAGTAACAGGAGTGAATTAGAAGGGCTCATTGTGCCCTTCAGAAGGGCATGAGCTACCTGCTCTTTATGGTATGATATGAAACTGCAAACCCACATTGCAAAGGGAATATTATATAGAGAAATAGAACTTTGCTTGCTCAGTCAGTCATTCTTCTGATGCTTTTTGGGATTGTTTTTGACTGTGTATTTTGATAAGTCAAAAGAAATGTTGTCTACTTGCAATTGCTACCTTACACCACACCCCAAGAATTATTATTTTTAAAAAAGATCAGTCAGAAAAGAAAGATTATTAGTCACTGATATTAGTCATTGATAGATGAACAAGGTCACTTTAAAGGTCAGAATAGTTCAGTAGCTACAAGGATTCTGCCTAAACTACTCAGCATCCCATCCAACAGTGCATGACAAGAGTTTCTGGAGGCAGAATAGCCCAGAGAAGCATTTTGCTACCACCAGGTTTATGATGCTGCTTGAAGCAACACAGAGCCTGATGCTATTCCATGGTATCAGCTGTTGTTGGAAATGTGGTTAGAGGAGCTGAGAACCCACCAAAGCTTTCCCAGATTACTGCCACTTCAGGATGCAAAAAAACCCCAAGCTCTTAAAAACATTTTGATGCAAAACTGTCTCTGAAATCAGTGGCCTTTATGAGAATCTCAACACTGCCCAAGGCTCTCCAAGAGCTGCTCTGCCCACTCCTGCCTGGGAGAGGGAAAACTCACATGTCTCATAAAGGCATGGCTGTCTCAAGGAGGCAACAAAAGCTGTTCCCTTTCCATCTGTTTTCCTCCTGGGACAGCCTGGAAACGTCACCAAAGATCCAGCAGCAGAAGTTGTGCCTTGCCTTAGAAATCCCCACACCTTTTCCTCTTCTTTTCCTGCAAAGCAGCAGGAGGGAGCTGAGCCAGGATGTACCCACCACCCTCTGGGTCTCAGGCACCTTTTCCGGAGCACTTCTGCAGGCACCACTCCTCTTGCTGGGGAGGAAGGCACAGCACCAGGGTCTGAAGCATCATCTCCTGCTGGCACAGTGCCCCAGGCTGGCTGCTGCGTCGGCAAGCGACAGTCCCACCACAGCCAGCTCAGCTTTATCTCCACATTGAATAAACAACCAAACATCTGTTTTAGGATATCAGCTGGAACAAAAGCACTGGACATTTTGAATGCAATTTAACAATGTCTATGACCTAGACAATTTGTTGCTTCTTTAGCACGTGCGGAGCCTGACCCCATCCACATCCTCTAAATCCTTTTGCTGTCTTCTTCTCTTCCTGCCCTCAGAAAGGCCATAGAATGAAAACTAAAGGAAAAATCCAAGGGGAACTAGTATTAAATTTTAAGTAGCAGCAACCAAGCACTTCATCAGTGTGAACACAGTATTCATAAATCTTTATCACCAACAATTTTTTTTATATCTGGAATCCACTATCCTGCAAATTGGTCCCATTTGTCCACTCAGTGCTAATGCCATTAAAATCAACCTCATTTGTCAAAGCATATGAATACAGAAGTCCGTGGACTTGCTAATTTCTCAGTTTGAAAATGTAATCTTGATTCATAAACTAAATTTTTTGGAAAGAAATCTCGTTGTATTTGGAAACTATACCCTTGTCACTCCAAGGAAAATTAAGCACAGACCACCCTTTGTTTGGGTTGGCACTGGAGGACACTTTAACACCTGTGTTTTTTTCTTATAGCCCAAGAGCAGCCACTCATTCCTTTGCATTCCAACTCAATATTTTTCACCTCTGTCTCTGGCTGTGGTCACTACAGAAATTTCAGAACAGCTGAGGTGATGTGACAACAATATATGTGATTTATCACAGCTTCCTAGAGACTATTCTGCAAAAATGGTATCCTTTTCTTTTCCACAGAAGGGTAACTTTGGGTGTGCATAAAGTATTCTGAATACTTACCACTTCTTGGAAAACAAACACACAAACAAACAACAACAAGTTTTCCTGAAGCTCATTATTTTTATTATTTCTTTTTTTTTCATATTTCTTTACTAATTCCATCACCTCTTAATGTAACCAGTTCTTTTGCAATGAAATCTAACTTCTAATTTCACTTCCTATTTCTGAAGTAACTCATCAAAATTGGTCTTAGCTGATTATAACAGCTAAAATGTTCAGCTCTTCACCAATGGGCTGCTACAGGAAGAGATGAATACAAATCTTACTTTGACATGAAGAGATAATGTGAGCGGGTATCAGCATTAGTGCGTAAGTGTGGGTGTGTATTTGTGAAACAGGGAAAGCAAAAATAGAGAATCAGAGACTCATTCACCTTGAAATGTCCTCCAAGATTATCAAGTCCCACCATTAACCCAGCACTGCCAGGTCCACCACTAAACCATATCCCTAACCACATCTTTCAGCTATACGCACTGGAACTAAAGGAAAGACAAGACAAAAATCAAAAAAACCCAAAACAGTGCACCAATTTCCCATCTACTCTGCTCCTGTTTGGTGAAGAAAACTCTGAAGTGTCATGCAAGAAGCCTTAAAATGGGTATTGATGACAGGTGCAGTACAGCCAAAAGACAGAGCTTTGATAACAAAGTATTTCATAGCCTGCTGTTCTATTTAAAGAGGGTGTGCAGCCCTCACAGACTGCTGAGGATGCAGCCAGGTGGGTGAGATGCATTCAGTGCATGAGAACAGGCACAGATAGTGCAGGCAAGAAAACAACTCTTGGAAAAAAAACTCTTTTTCCTAGGGGCTTTGGCAAGAACCAGCAGAAAGAGTTAAGACCCCACTGACCTTGGTAAGCCCATATTTTCTTCCCTCTTTTGGGCATCTCTGAATCAGTGAGTTAGGTTTATGCAGTCACCAGCACAGTCCTGATGCAGGTTCATACTGTAAGCAGCACTGTCCTCCTACAGCTTCAAGCCAAATGCCTGCAAAAGTATTTAGCATCCCACTGAAGTGCTGTTTGTCTTGATCAGAAATAGATTTTGACTTGCTGCTCAGGGACTACCAGGTGCTGTGGAAGAGGGGAGGAAGACCCCAAGGACCAGAGCTCACAGCCACAGCTCCAAAAATCTGCCCTCCAATGCTGCGTGGGTGGCACATCGCCTGTCCCCGCTGCGGGCAGCTCACCATCCCACCAAACCCGAGCCTCAGCATCGCTCCCGTTCCGCCTCCCGCCCTCAGGGCCTTTGTGGGCAGCTGCAGCACGGAGAGCAGCTGGCAGGCAGACGGGACAGGAGGCTTCAAAGGAGCTGCCAGCCCCTTCCCGGGTTCAGCAGCACAGCCACAGCCCACCACAAGCGTCAAAAACCAATGCGCTTTCCTGACCTCATCGGCGTGTCCTCCTCCTCCAGGTCCTGGCTGTCACTTCTCTTCCTGCCCCCCACCACGGCAAATGGGAAGAGGAGCCCCTACCAGGGCTCATTCCTCTGGGCAGTGTCATGCAAAATACAGGACAGCAGAAGAACCAGCTGGCCCCAGACTGGGACATGGTGGTGGGATGCAGAAGGCATCTTCCTATGTGCAATTGCTCTTTGATGCACTCAGACTGGGGAGCCTGGAAATGAGGCCAGGAGTGTGGGGATGTGAAGAGGAGACAGCCAGTTCCCATGTGAAAGCAGTCTGTTGGAGCTGGAGAGGTACCCCCACTAATGTCCCGGCGAGAGGGAGGAGGGTTGCCCATCTGGGGAACAAAACATGATGGATGGATGAAGGCTCAGCGTGGTCCTATCCCCTGAGCTGTGACCTGGGGCAGCCTAAACTGTGCATCATTGCTGCTTTTCCCCATAAGAATCCCAGCCCATGTACTGCTCAGCCCACCTACAAACAGCTCCCGTGCTGCTGAGCCCCTGCCAGCCAGGTCAGCAGGGCTGGCAGCCTCTGGGACAGCCTTGACCTGGCTGCTGCACTCAACCCCGGCCACTCCAAAGCTGCCTGCTTCACGTCACGTTTCCCTGCTGTGCTCCAAGGGACATGTCTTTGGGAAGTATTTTTGCGGCAATAAAGCAGCATTTTCACTGGGCAAAGCTGCATTTTAATAGTAAGAGGAGAGGACTGTTAAAGGCTGCAGCAGGCCCCGTTTGGCACCAGTTACTGCTTTTTTTTTCACTCCTCCATATGTACCCCATATGCAAGTACAGTTGAGAAGCTGACATGGAAATTTTTTAAAAAGGAGAGAAATATTTGAAACTGCCCTGAGACTGAGGTTCAGGGCTTCTCAACTCTGCTTTCCCAAGAGCTGTAAAGACCCCAGAGATCTCTTACCTCTGTACCTTCTAACTCCCTCCTTGCAGGTAATTAATAGCACAGGTGACCGTGGTATGGGTGTAGGGGTGAGAACTTTCCACTCTTTGTGCCCTCTCCGCAGAGCAGCTGCTATTCAGTGTTTTGGTGCTGTGCCGTGAGGACACATCTACGGCTGACACGGCACAGGCACGGGCTGTCTAGTAATAGTAGCCCTCTACTTTGCCCACGTTTGGATGGCTGTGATGGGTCTCAGACAGCAGAGGTAGGTCTGTGATGGGTCTCCTATCCCAGCCTCTCCTACCAGCCCTGCTCTGTCACCAGTCTAGGGTATCCAACACTGCCTAATGCATGGATTTACTCTCACCTCAAGAGTTCCTCCTAGCGCAGACCATCGGGTCAACCAGATCCAAAACCCTCTCCAGACTGTGTTTTCAGCTGCAGAAGAGGCAAGGCAGTACGCTGCTGTCAACAAGGAAGCCATGCTCACAAGCTCCTTCCTAGTTTCGGCTGAGAAATTCACTGCCACCTAGATTCACGTGGAGGGGTTTGTCTGTGTCTGTAATGACTCAAAACATTCCCCCTTTTGTGGAGATGCTTCGGTGCTTTGTTGAAACGGAGGAGGTGAGCTTTTGGGTACGTAAGGGCCAACCTCTGATCTGGTATTTCAGAGGGTGAATGGTGGGCTGTGAGCGAGACAGGAGCCAGATCCTGTGGAGACCTTGTGGTGCCTCTCCTCAGGCTGAGTTCCCCGCTCTCACACAAACCTCTGGGCTGTGGGGCTCCCCCTCCTCCCACCGGGAAAATACCGGGACATTGGCACATGGCCTGAGGGCTCTCACCTCTGCTGATGGGCCACAATGGGCCGTAATGGACTCACCTGCAGCTGGTGTGATGGGCAGCTGTGTTGATTTAGAAGGTGTCAAGAGCCCCAAAGTGTCCCGTGATCCACAACCTTACACCATCCAGCGTGAAGCTCCCGCCTCAGGGGAGGTGTGTGGGTGTTCCCACCTGAACCTGAGTGAATTTAAACCCAACAGATGTTACGTTCTGTGGGTTTTCGGAAGGCTTTCCCCCCTCCTTTATTCTTTTGGATATCCCCCAGCGCCTGATGGATCAGGTCTGGGACCACCACTCAAATCAAGGCTGCGCGGCAGCCCGGTCTCATTGCAGGGCCTACAGGCGGTGGGGTCCTCACGCTTTGGTCCTCTTTCTTTTCCCCCCTGCATATCCTTGGGTGATGTTGTGCATTCATGTTGCACTGATTTCATGTTTTTATATTGCTATAGATAATAATAACCAACGTGGCTACATACCTGTTTTCTTTTGCAACCAAAGTGTTCTGTAATAAACCCCACACGTGTGTATTTATAAACACTGATCATGCAGTGTTGTTTCACTCTAATCCACCCCAGGGAATCTATTAACAAGAACCTGGTAGCCCTTGTCTTCTGTAGTGTGTCATAACACCCTGCTGCTCACTGCAATACTAAATAGCTGCCCTTGTTCATATATACATGTGAAATATATCTTGAAATTTTAAAAAAATTACAATTTCCTCGATAGAAAAAATATTCTTTGGACTTCTTCCTTTCAGACCTTGAAGCACTCCCAGGATTCACTTTGGTTTCTAAACAGAAATATGATCTCTAATCAGGTAGCATGAGAAATACGTAGATCTGGGGAGAATAAAACCTACATCATTACCTTTCTTCGTTGTACTTTTCTCATCCTGGTGAAGTCTTTGACTTTAAGTGAGAGTCCATGCAAGTATCCAGAGTTCTACTTTTGAACTGGCTTGTTCATCACATCTTCAAATCTGATGCAGCCTAAGACATCCTCATACTTGCTGTAAAAGGGATTCCTCCCTTCATGCCTCCTCTCTCATCGTTTCCTAAATTTCGTTGTGCATCCTCCACTAAGCAGACACATCATTGTCATGTGGTGGCTTGCTGTGGACTTGAGGAACTTTTGCTCCCAAAGGCTGCCCTGTGCCAAGGCTTCTGATCAAATGTCCTTCCATGAGAGCAGTTGGAGAGGAGATTGGTTCTTGCGTGCATTTAAAGAAATAGAGGTTACATTCCCAAAACTAAATTTATCAGGTTTGCCAGGAACATTTAACATGTGGACAGATTCTATGATGCCATCAAATTTTTTTTTAAAATATTTGTCAAATGTAAGTTAGCATAGAGGTCTGCAACTAAGGCAGTCACAGTATTTCCCTGCCCCATGTCCTAGACCCAGATTCCCACCCTTGTTTGCTGCATCCTTGAGCTTCTACAACTCCTCTGGGAAGTTATTTGGTATTGCTTGTTCTTCAGTTGTGTTCAACACTATCATCGTGCCCAACACTGTCAAACTAGACAAATCAGATAAAGCAAGTGCAGACATACAATTTCTACCTCCCATTTTACACAAAGGCCAAGAGAAATTATGTGGAAATCTTAGCATGCCACTTAAAAGGACCCAAACTGCAGCATGAAAAGCTGCTCAGGCTCCTGGGTGGCTGAAGTGCCTGTTTCCCCCAGCAAACATCTGCTTTTTTGAAGATCTTGTCCTCGTTCTCACATGGACCGCAGGGTCTGTGGCCCTTTCAACACCATGCACATGAAGAAGCAGGCATTCACAGACTCCCTGCCACCCCTTTCAGCTGGTCCCTAACCAGAAAGGTTGCCTGCTTCTCTAGTCTCCCATTTCCCAATGCTCTGTGTCAGCAGCACCCAGCTCCTGGCAGCGTCCTTGATGGGGCCACCTGAGAAAGAGCTGCCCTTTCCCTCCTCACAAAAGCCATGCAGAACAACCACCTGCTGCCTCCCATCTTCTGCAGTGCATTTTAAAGCATTTAAAACACCTCTTTTCATGGCCCATCAGGTCACCTAAATCCCTCCCTGCTTGTTGAAATATACCAAAAGGATGGAGATGAAGATGAAGATGTGAGTCCTGTTGGCTTGCTTCTCAGCTGAGAGAAACTGGGGGCTGCTGCTCCCCATGCTTCTCTGCCCATAGGGAGAGGAGAAGGGCTGTCAGGGTAGACAAGAAGACCTTTTCTAGGACCAGCTCACTGGGGAGCATCACCCTATCTTTGCAGTAAGATGGCAAAGAGAAGCAGACAAGAATGGCATGTGCATGGCAGGGAGTCAAGCTGACGAGTGATGGACTTGGGAAGTGGACTGTGGCAGGTAAAGGTACTTTTTACAGGTTTCTGTTTTACCTCCTGCAATATTAACTACTGAAAGAGATCATTCTGATCCTACTTTAACTGGTTTTTTTTTACACTTCAGTAGAGCAGATGATGCAGTGTGATTCTCTTACGAAGAGTGAGTTTTCTGCACTATAATATACACTACACTGATGGTACTTGGGTCACTTTTCTGTGGGAAAATCAGGAAAAAAATTCAAAAACCTATGTCAATATCTTTTCTGTAGCTTTGGGGAGTCAGACTTGAACAGACACAATTCACTGGAATATCCTATAGGGTAGAAAAGGTAAAAATTGTTATTTTCCATTAAAATCTTTAGGGCATTTTCTGTAAAAATTCTATAAAGCTATTAGTCTTTGGGAGTTCTGAATTACTCGGAGTTTTGTTCTACCACTTGAAGTGCTGTTTTAGAACTACTTCAAACCTTTAAATGTGTATCTGCAGACAACACAGCAGATAAGAATTTGCCATTAATTGGCGAGTAGGGCAGGTACCAGACTAAGTGATTTACTTTCAAAGTGCTGTTATTATGGCTGTAGACTGCATTTGGTTGCTTAGAAACCATCCTTATCGATGATTGAAGTTTTCTCCTGATAGCGTGGTGAACAGATAGCACCTTTCTTTTTCACTCAGTGGTTGTCAGGAGGAACTATTTTGTAAAAACCTCTGCAAAAGGCAGTATCTCTCCATGGATGGGCAATAGCATAGCTGGTGTGTTGATTTTGGCCAATTTGATCCTTATTCCAAAGGATCAAATAAGATTTTTAGAAAACAGCATTTGGCAACAATGCGTAGAGACCTATTGTTCAGCTGGGGGAAGAGGGATGAAAAAATTTGCTCATCAAGTGGGAAGACTTATCTGACAAACAGCATATCTAACAAGCAAAAAATACTGAGAGAAAGGTCTCTGTAATGTTTCATTAAACATTAGACATTAAACCACAGACACATCACCAGTGTGGACTTTTAGGCTGGAAGTCATTAGTTAATGAATTCTATCTGTGACAGCCTTGTCAAACCCAAGCTTTACTGATTAGATTTGGCTTTCAGGCAGTAATCCCCAGGGAAAATGATTTATTTCAGCGCTTGATGAGTTACTTCATCGACGGCAGTGATAATGACATTATCTTGACTTAGGTTAGCGTTTATAGGCCTCTTGGAAGGACTGAGTGTTCAAGGGGGATTTGAATGAGGACAAGTGGGAAGTCAAGCATGATGGTGCACCAATAGTTACAAACATTTGGAAAGCGCAGTCCACCCATAATAGCAAAGGGGTTCACCAAACTGGGCTGGAGCAGGGAATGCTAAGAAGAAATGCCCCCCAGGTTAGGCAGCAAGGCCACAGTGGAAAGGGACTTCAGGCTGCCTGCCTCCCTTGTTGAGGCCAGTGCCCTGCTGGCATACACGGGCTGAGCAACGCTGGCTTTGACTCCTGTCATCTCACAGCTAAACCTTGAGCTGCAGCAGGGCATGGAACCCCTCTGACAGCGAAGGTTTCCCAGATGTCATGAGAAAATGATGCTGAATGGGTGATGACCACGGGTAATGATGTGCAAAATCAGAGAGGTAACAGGCACAGGCAGAGCAGAACAGGGAGGCCATGAGGAGTAGAAACAGGAGTAGAAACAGGCTGTTAATGGATCAAGGCAGTATCAACGTGCTTACTTAGCAGTCAAAGAAGAGAGAAAGGGAAGAGGGATGCATCAGAGCAGCATCAGCTCTGACTCCTCTTCAGACAATCCTTTTTTTCCTTACACTGTCCCTGGGTCAACAGAGATACATTGAGATCCTTAAGATCAAGGGAATACCTCCTTTAACTCCAGGCATTAATGCTACCAAAGGAATTAATGTTTTACCTTCACACATCTGCCATGGCAATCCATACAATACAGATCTGGAGGCCCAAAATACCTGTCTTAACTGGCCAGACATGGAACAGGAGCTCCAGGGAAATCAGAGCTACCTTTGAGGTATGTCTGATACAGGTACCACAGGTGAGATTGCACCACAAGATCCCAAAATTTGCCAGTTTGAGCTATGAATATATTTTGTGAAATGCAGGGACAAAACCTGAGCCCAGGAACCGAGGCTGTCCCAGCAACAGCAGTTTGGAAACCTCTTCCTTTGGGAAATCTTTTCCAGTTTAGAAGACATCAAGCAGGGATCTGCAAATGCTTGACAGCCTTTAGCATATCCAAAGGGTGTCTGTTAAGGTTTCTGTTGTCATCCAGCTGGCCTAGTAAGGCTCCTTCTCTATGAGGAAATGCACAGCAAACCACCCTGAGTGTGCCAGGGACTTGAAATCAAAGCAGTAATATATTTGAGGACTGATGAATTCATATCCTCTAAGAGAATATCACACCACCATTCTCCTGATCTGTCTGTATGGAAACTTACTCTGTGGCAGGAGCATCCTGCAGGCCTTGTGCAAATTCAGGAAAAGGTTTTATGTCTGCTGAAATTGTTCTGTCAATTTTCACTGGAGAATATGTCTCTCAAAGTGCAATGAGCATGTACCAAGTCATACTGATCCAGTATCACCCCAGTTGTAACAAAGAAAGAAAGAGCAGCTTATCTTTCCCAGTAATTAACTCTAATCTGACAAGACATAGGTGAGTAATTGCAAGAATAAAGGCTATTACATCTCCAAGAAATGAAATTTGATCTGCTTTTTTTTTTTTTTTCAGCTCCAGTCTTCAGCTGGACCACAAAGTTGATTCTGTTGCAAATCAGAAGTGTGATATGATTAAACAGCAAATCTACTATTACTGCTTTTAAGGCACTACTAATTTTTAATATCCTAAGCAAGTAAGCTTGAGATAGAAGCTGCAAAATTCAATTGCAATTTCTGGAACAGAGTCTAAGCCATAGGGAGCAAATGGCTTGACTTTAGAAAAACTTACTTTCTTGTTAAGGGAAAAGGGGGATGGGTGTTAGGCTAGTACATAGTCCTGAGATGCTGCTTCAAAACAAAAAATCTGCATATTAAATATTTCACTCAGTATCATACGTATTGTCCAAGGAAAGGAGTGGACTTCAATTTGCTAAATGACCATTGTTATTGTAAATTGCAATGAAACTTTCTCTCGGAGTTTGTCAGTAAAGACGAATTCTGCAGAAACTGCAGGAGGAGAAGAAAAAGTGAAGAGATGTTTCCTCTAGTACTCCTGGTTCTAACTGGTATTGAGGACACTCTACGAGCAAAACCCTGACGGGCACCACCTCCTAAATTCCCAGGAAAACAGTCTAGAGAACAGCTGAGCTTATAAAACACTTGGAAGTGCTGTGTGCAATTTAAAATAAAAACTATAAGGCTAAATGAAGTGAATTGTTTAGCCATAAGCCTAAATTAACAAATAATGCAGAGGGTAATACTTTTCATCATGTAGCCATATTAATCTATACAAAACAGTGTATTTTGAAAGCAACATGGTTCAGAGCCACCAACAATACATGGCTGCTGTGCTATTTCAAATGGCCTGTCTGTGCTGAGGACAATGCAAAATATGATTTTATTAATCTTTCATTCTAATTTCATGGCACTCAGCAGTGTTTGTGACTGTGCACAATGGCAGGCACCAATCCAGAGCCTGTACTGGCACAGGCTGGGTTTGTTCCATTGACCCCAGCAGAGCCATGCTGATTTACACCAGCTGAATTCTGGACCATGATTTCTGCCTTGGAAAGATTAAACTTAATTAGTTCTTTATGTCTGACCCACAGCGTGGGGATGACCCAGCGCCACAGACCCGAGGGTGCCCATCTCTGCTACAGTAAACATCCCCATTCAGGCCGACCTCATGACAGCAGCCTGGCAAGAAGCTGAAACTCTGCTGGGGCACCAGGCCCACTGTCTGGTTGGGATGGCCATCAGGGGTCACACAACAGGTTTTTCAGAGGTGGGAGGGCTCCCTGACAGAGACAGCTTTCGAGACCAGCCCTACAGGACAGCAGCCTTTGAAAACAAGCTCCTGAGACTTCCTCCGCAAGGAAGAGGGGTTTGACCCCTCCAAGGGATCCTCCTCATGCTTGGTCTGGATGTGCTCTTGGTCTGGTGGTGCTGTAGAAAGGTGAGTGTGGGATCTTTGTCTACCTCACACCACGGAACGTGTGTTGTGTTGCTCTATCACGTCACCCTCCTGCTGGCTGACTCTGCCTCCTTGTTTTTCTACTGCTAAATTACCCTTCTTGAAAGCACACAGTTGCTAGCTCTGCAGTATACTCTGAAAGTTTCCAAATCTCTGACCAACAGGGAAGCAGAGAGCACTTTCCAAGGAACAATTTAACATCCAGGTCCTGCCACCCAGACAGCGCCCCTGCTGCTTTGACCAAGACACTCAATGCAGACAATCTGAGGATAACAGAAGCCAAACGATTCGGGATTTTAGGGGTTAAAACACAAGCACCTTAGCTTGCCTTGCTGTGCCAGAACCCAGCAGCAGTCTGTCTGATTCCCAGCATGATCCATCGCCCATGGGAACCACTGCTGAATGAGGACACGTTGCCACACTGTCCTATGCTCACTGTAGTTTGACAAACGCTTATAAGGAGCAACTTACATAGAATCCATTGTAATGATCGTGCCTTGGGGCTGTGTCCTTTCTTTCCAAACAGAAGGAGCTGAAAGCATGTATGGAAACTATTTCTCACTGGGCACACTGGTGCAGAGAAATCCAAAGGCCTTTTTTCCCTGTGCTTCTCAGCCTGCACAACCTCACTCACTCTCCTGTCAGCCTTCTGGTTTATGAATCACAGGGTCATTAAGGTTGGAAAAGATGCCTGAGATCATCAAATACAACCATTAACCAGCACCACTGTGCTCAATATGCAACTATTATGCATAAAACAGCTTAGGGCACCTGCTGCTGAGCAATTTGCTGTTGAGGGATTATTTTCAGGTCCTCGGTTGAACAGGTTCTCTGGTGATGGGGCTACAGAGTGAACAGGAAGAACAATAAATGCAAAACACATGGTGTTCACCCTGCGCAACCCAAGATGAGGCAGCACACGAGGGAAATCCCAACTCTGACAAAGTCAATGGTCACCTGCTCCTACTGCATTAGGATTTTGCCTGTATGGAACTGAGGAATTTGTTATGTCAGGAATATGGCTGGGTTTGTTTTGCAAAACATAACTAGGAATGTCACAATGCCTGCCTTCCACGTAGGCACAAACAGCTTCAGTATAATCATGTAAAAAATCTCCTGCTGCTAAGCTGTACCTATGTGGAGTTGATTTCACTGTGTCCCTTCACTTGAAGACTTGCTGAAATGCAGCTGTTAACCCTAAGGTATATCTTGTTACAGAACTGAGGAGTATACACTGGTTCAGTAATTTTGTCATTTCATCTGGGAAAGATCAAGTCTGGAAACATTTTTTTTTTTCTCTGTTCTCTTTAACTTGGTAATTACACTGTCAGTGAGAAAACAGAGCAGAAAGGAAATTGCTTTTAAAGGACATGGTAATAAACGTGTCACGTATATCACTTAGCTGGGTTGTGTTTATTATTAACTCAGAATGGAAGAAGACTCGAGCCGTGGCACAGGAGCATGATGGACTGGTTCTCCCGAGAGTGCAATTCCAGACTGCACTGATTATTCCACATTTGCACCAAGGGGACCCAGCCCATGCCGTGCACCTCATTAGCTGAGCGAGGGACCTGGGAATCCTATTTCTGCATACATTTCTCCACAGTTCAGCAGCAGAGAATTCCCTAGCATTTCCCTCTGTGATAATTTCCACTGACTGAGGATATGACTAGTTTTAATTAAACCAATATGTACTGAGGACTTCACACTTATGCCAGCCAATAGAGATGAAAATCCTCATTGTGGGGACTCCTCCTTGGGAATTGTCAGCTCGATGAACTTCAGCTGTGAGGTTCATCTGTAGAGATGAACCTGAAGATGTTTGCCTGGTGGTCCACCATGCTCATAAATTTCACTGTAACCAAGATTTCCCCTTTGTTTTATGTATGTATTCAGGATAGGTATGCTATGCTACTGCTTTAGATCAATCCCAAGCTGTAAAATAAATGTATTAAACAAGTGGCTACTTTACTTGTGTTTCCTGCTACTTTGCATAAATGAAATGGCAAAAAACAGCTTAGATGTGCAGTTGAATCTGGCCAAAGGTTGCACAGAATTTTCTGCTGGAATATATATGTTCCTATATAGACAGACCAGGGATGCGTAACCAAGTAGCTGGGATTTTGGCTAACCCTGGAGCTAGAGAATTGTATTGTGGACATCCTTAGTTTTTAGCAAAACCTGAAGTAGTCCTGCTCAGAGGTGTGAAAGTCAGGCAGCTGCACCAGGGCATGAAGAACAGACACTCCTGGGCTTTGAAAATGGGGGGAGCCATCCCAAGACACTGAAATATCACTCAGATTTAGGGAGGACTTCCAGGTCAGCTGGGCTTGGGTCACTTCAGGGGGAGTGAGTGCAGGACCAGTGCTAGGTGAGGAGACATGCTCTGATGGGGGCTGGGCCACAGTGACAATCAGAGCAAACAGGGCCAGTTTAGTCTCTGTGGCCAGTCCTGGGGCAAATACTAGATGCCATTAAAAAAAAAAAAAAAAA
>WAAG01019957.1:108995-135164 GCA_013390105.1 Tichodroma muraria
AAAAAAAAGACACATGTCTGTCTATAGCTCCTCTCTGGTCTCATGAAGCATATCTCTCAGGGCACATATTTTAAAAGCTGTATATTGGCCTTTTTTTATTCCCCAGGAAATTACAAATGTGGCATCCATTCACAAAATCTCTTTCTGCCTGATTTAATTTAATAAGCTCCACCAAGACAGCAATTATTGTCTGTTTGGCTGCTGCCTGTATCCATTATGTGTGTGTATATTATTGTTATTTGTCAGCAATCTCCTTGGAGCTGTACAGTGACACAGGATTATGACATTCAGTGCTCCCAGAGCTTGCTATACCAATTACAAACAAATGATCAGCAACAACCAGAACTTCAGAGCCTCTGACACAAGTCAGCCAGCTTTTGAGCTGTGGTTGGGGATTCAAAGAATCAAACTGTGGCTTGTCAGATTATCAGGACCTTGAGTTTTTATATGATCCATTAGAAAAAGCCAGTACTTTCGCTAGAGCACATTTGATGCACATTCCTTTGAGGATGGGAGGACTTTTTCCGTGTTTGTTTGGGGTTTTTTTCCCCACATATGGCTTTGGTTTTAAAGCATTTAAGTGGTGATTATCCCTTACTTTCCTACTTAATTGGCAACAATGAAATGTGGGGATAAACAAAATATATGCAATGGTTAAAAAATAAAAAAAAAGCGCATTTCTGAGCTAAGAAAATGAACTGTGGAGCAAAGACCACAGCGCAATTACACAAGCTTATTCACTGATAGAAGTAAGTGCTGTGGCAGGCAATTATTTCCAGATTCTACCATGCAAGAAAGGCAAACTGTTTGCTGGAGAGCATTCATGAGGGTCAGATGATGGAGGGAAAGGCCAGGAAGACAAGAAGGAAAGCTTTCACATCCCTTTTTCAAGCTGTCACATGAAAGAAATGCCTGCAGTAACATTCAGTGAATGTTAACAGGGGGATATTTGTAAACTGCCAAAACATCCCTCAATGGGGCAGAGAAAGGAGGGAGAAGGAAATTATCATGAAATAAAACAACAGGAGAATTGTGAACATTTTGTGTTATTTTTGTCATCCAGAGCTGTGGGAAGAGAAACAAGCCATCCCTATGGAGCATGTTCTACCCTGGTGCTGCTACAGCTATGGCACAGACTCCTCAGGTGCTGCTGGTGAAGGACAGCCCAACACTGGTGATAAACCTTGAGTCCTTGATGGTGACAAGGAGAAATGGAGAGAGCACAACTGACAAAGGTCATAGACCTGACTCACCGCCATGTGAGATAAACAGAAGTGTTAAAAACATGTGCCCTGAGCCCCGTCCCAGCTGTGGAATCACCTGGCCTTGTTCAGAAACCACATTGGTCCCGGTAGCATGTGTGCATGCACCAAATTGGCCACATGCTCTTACAGAAATGTTGCTATGTGCTTGCTGTTCAGCCCTGAGTCGGTGGCTGCAGGACTCCCAGATGGCGGCACCTGCCCTGGATGGTGGGCAGAGACCAGCCCCTTGGAGGGTCTGGAGCTGTTGCCCCGCATTGACTGCAGGGGGGACCCAAAACACGTACGTTTCTACCCAAGACACCAGGGTGGTGGGGTGGCTCTGGACCTGCTGGCACATATGCCACCATCCCAAGGCTCAGGCAAGCTGGGACCAATGCACACTCCTGTGGGCACAACAGCTCCATTAGCCCAGGAAGCTGCTCAGGATTAAATGAGGCTGCAGAGAAAGCTCCTCAGGAAATGCAGCCACTCGGGCATAAGAAAGCGGGTCCTGCTATCTACGAATAATGGGCTGAAAAACAGGAAACGGAGGTCAGGAAAAGACAGCCAGTTCTCATATGGCAGCATGATAGCAGTGACCTTCCATCGGGGTCTGGGTCTGTGCAGTGACCTCAGCTGCTGAGTCCTTCGTACACGGCCTGGAAAAGGGGCGATGAGGAGGGGAGAGGGTTGGCTGCTGATAAGGAGCTGTCTGAGGACAAGGACAGGCTGTGGGAACTGCAGGCGGTGAGGGGTCAAAGGGCAGAGGAAATTCAACACATACAACTGCAAAGCTAGATATTTTGAGGGGGGGGGGAAAGAGCCCTGGACTCACATGGGCTCTGCACAGACCGCTGCTGGTCCAGAGCTGGGTCCCGTGTTCAGTGTCCACCAAAGCACGAGCTCAGCCCTCGGCAGCAGTCAAGAAAGCAGGTCAAGCACTAGGAATCTGCTGGAAGTGAACAAAGATCTCAGAGCCTGGCAGGGGAAGCATTACAAACCCTGTCCTCCCTCCCAAAACATCTGGCTACATCTGGAGATGGATGCTGGGCTGGATGTGAAACCAGTCTAACCCACTCAGCCTGGCCTTCTCCATCAACCACGCTGTCACCTCAGTACGCATCCAGGGTGGGAGGTCTGTGCACCACAAAGTGTCACAGACACCCTCCCCACGCCCAGTAAAATGAGAAGGCATGCAAATAATAGGAAAAGGAGGCCCCTACACCTTTCTACAAAGACAGCTCTGTCCCAATCAACAACTAATTTTTTTTCCCAGCCCTTAACAATGGGATATGAAATGTCAATACCCAAAGCAAACACCAAAATACCAGCCTTGGGAAGGTCCATCACATTCCTTGTTTGCCAGCCAAAAGTTGGCCTAAAAAGCATGTAGCAATAGGTTTATTGCTTTTCAGTTGTCAATAGCAATCTACATAAGTTACAGTAGAAGTCACCTGGCCATGGAGCTATGCCACGGGGCACCCTCTCTCTCCTGCCATCTTTAGTCATACTTTCCCAATACAGATCTTGTTGCAGGGCTACTGCAAGCAGCTGGACAGTTTGCCATGTGTTTTCTTGCTACAGCTTGAAATAATTCCTGGGGACGTGTCACATCCTGAAAGCTGAGACAGCTCCAGACCAAAGCAGCCAGTGAGCCGGCTGCACTCTCATTTCAGGAACCGGTTTGTGTGCCACAAGCAGACAATTTACACCAAAACACTCAAGACTGTCCTCACATGGGCTTGAAATAAGTAGTGCTTGTCACAAGAGGAAAGGGGTTTTTGCTTTCATCTTAGATGGTAACCTTGCTGCTTCTCCCAAAATGAGAAAGTGACACCTCAGGGTTTGGTAGCACATTGTACCAAGATGTCAGCATCTGCTGCCCAGGGATGGTAAGGAATGGGGCAGCTGGGAGAGCTGGTGGGGAACACACAAGGATGGTTCAAGGGACAGGCACGGAGCTATGGTGGGACAAGTATTGTGAACCATTGGGGACAAGCAGGGGGTTTGGTGGGATGTGTGAAGGGTGTGGGAAGCATGTGTGGCACATGGAGAAACTTAAGGAGGTGCAAAGGGCCAGGTGGGATACAGGGGAGGTGCATGTGGGGGCACAGGAGACCCATGGACATGTGGTGGGGCACATGGGAGCACAGCAGGTCATGTAGGAAAACATGGAAGGAGTGTTTCCATGTGGGAGGACAGCAGGACACACGTGGAGAAGTAGTGAGGGATGGGGGCACGTGGGAGAGCATGTGGAAACATGGGGGAGATGTAGGGGTTTGGGGACCAGGCATGGCGTGACACAGGTGACAGAGGAGGAATGGGGGTCACAGAGTGGGGACACACTGGGGACCAAGGGGACCCACAAGGCTTCTTTAGGCAAATGTCCTCACTTCCCAAGGGGACCCCCATGTGTCCCAGTGCCACAGCCTGTGGTGGACAAGGGGACTCAGGGGGATGTGCACACTTCAAGGGTCAGAGCAGCAAGCGCCAGCAGCCCCTTCTGCACCAGCCATCCATAGAAAAGGCGTCTGTGATAGAATTATACCCAAAAAACATAGATAACACGTACATAAGTAATTATTTGTGAATATGTACTTACAATTTATTAATATATATGTGAAATAAGAAAGCAATGATGGCCAAACACTGCATCTGGAAGGCAAGTGTAAAGCACAGTGAAAGCCCCACCCACCAGAGAGGAAAGATAGCCCAGCCCTGGTAAGGCAATGCTGGGTGGTGGGGGGTTGGTGGGGGCATTAGGGGGGCTCTCCGGGGTCACTCAAATGTGCTCCCCTGGAGCCTGGAGAAGGCAGGGCTTCTTTTTCCCAGACATCTTCTTCAAAAGGGAGGAAACCCCACTGCCTGTTCATTGCAAATTGTATCTCTCACCCAGTGAAACCAGCAGAGGAAGTGTCAAACCACACCCTGCAAAAAAACCAAACCCGTGTGAGTGTGTAACTCTGTATCTACATACAGGTGGCTCAGGGCAATGGAGGCTTTGCGGCTGAAGGGATCCCAATTCTCCCCTGCGGCCGTGGGGGCTGTGCTCAGGCTCAGGCCCTGCCCCATGGGCTGAGAGCCCATCCAGCCACAGAGGCTCACCAGTTCACTGGCACTTGGGCTGCCAAAGCCGGCCAGAGCCAAAAGCTGGCTTATGAAGGAGGGCTTTTAATCCCAGCCTTGTGTGCCTTGCCTCAAAACTCATTAGCAGTTCTTCCTTGGTCTAAATCCACCAAGAAAAGGAGACGGGTGGAAAGTGCACAGATGTACTCCTTTCCCTTCCCTCTATCCCAGCAGTGAAGTTTTCCCCAGGAAGGGAGGAAAGGAGACACTCTGGTATCCCAAGGGGGTAGGGAGACCCACAGCCAGAATTTTTGTGTGGCCATGCAGAATCACCCACTACACCAGGGTAAGTGGGAATCCTCAGATGTGTTCGGCCACAATCCAGCTTTACTGTTGAATCATGCTCACGTCTCTGAAAACAAGCTCTAAAAGAAGTACATTACCACTCTTGGCATTTCCCAGTCCTTAGAAAAAAATTGTTGATTTGCTCTCCTTGCAAAAAATGCAACTCAAAATCAACTATTAAACTATTACAAGCTAATTTAACCTGCAGCATTCCTACAGTCTGGTACCTTTCTGATAACACGGTGTGAGAGTTTGGGTGGATTTGTTTTTCTCATGTTTACTTTAAATCAAGTCAGTCTGTTTTTCACTTCTGCCACTTGTTGATGTGTGAGGCAGCATTTTTGCTCAAAGTGCCCATGACTAACAGCAGGAGCTACCACTCACAGCATAAACAGCCTGGGATTCTCCCTTGCTGCCCCTGTGCCTTCTGTGCCCACAGCCCCATGCAGCTCCGGGTCTCACCCCTTGGGGTAAAGGTGATGTTCCTGCTGAGTTGCCTTGTGCTGGTTAGGGGGACTTCACACTCCCTGCACCAAAATTGCGTTTGAAGCTCAATTTCCGTGCTTGGCTTCAAGCAGATGCATTGCCCTCGGTGGGAGGAGGAACAGTGTGGGTGACCCCTCAGGCTGATTGCTCTGAACCTCCTTCCCTGCTCAGCGGCTGCCTTGGAGAGGAGGTGGCTTTGGCAGCTGCCAGCAGGGGCCAGCCCCAGAACCTGCCTCCCCGGGGTGGGTACCCAGGGCAGGGGGAGAGGAAACAGAGGCTGTTGGAAGGCACCAATGAGGTTGAAATTAAAAATGGCAAGGAAAAGGAAGAAGAATAAGAAGCCAAAGTAGAAATTCAGATACTCTCTGGAGCTGGGGGAAGGAGTCAGTCTGTTTCTCAGCCTTTACTCTGCCGCTGTTAAGCTCTACCCACTGAACGAGTCCAATTAGTAATTATCAGTATATGCCAGCTGTTATTTCAGTCCTGACAACATCTGCATTTAGAGAACATCTGTTTTTTATGTGAAGCTGCAAGTACTATAGTTAACATATTGGTATTTAATGTTTTTGGTTTGGATTTTTTTTTTAAATCTTCAACCTGTTCTGTAGTGCCGTGCTAGCAGTACATGAAAACGAAACTTAGCAGTTAAAAATTACTATAAATTAATGAACTTCTCCTTTCCACGTTTGTCCTCAGCCTCAGAGCCCTGCCTTATGCTGCTTCATTGTACTCACTCAAAATAAACCCAATAGGAGTTGCAACATCTTAGCACATTTCACATAAGGCTATTCCTGGCACATGCTGAAAGGCATCTATTTTAGTGGGACTTGAGGGGGGGTGGGGGTAAACCATTTAGACGGTTGTTGGGAGGAGGTGCCTGTATCAATAGCAACCGAAGCATCTCTACAAGAGAGAAAAAGAAGAAACCTTCTGAGAGAGAGATGCTATTGAGTTGAGGCTATCAGATCTCAGGGCATCTTCTATTTTATTTATAGCTCCTCTGTGACTAAATATTATTTTTCAATTACTATATTGTGTTTTTTCAGTTGGGCTTCTTATCCTTTCTTCGAAGCAACGTGACCACACAGTAAACTGTTTTTGAGGAGTGTTTGCTGTTTGAGGTTACAAGATGAAACCACAGAGTTCCTTATCTTGTCTTTCTGCATCTGTTTGTACAAGAGCTAGCAGAGCAAAAGAGCAAAGCAGTAACAACCAAAAACTCCTTTATTCCCTCTCCCCACCCATATTTTTGAAGCTACAGGAGAAGCCCCTTGTAGGATGCAGCTGCTGGCTCTCTCTGGGTTTTTTGTCTGCTGACCAGGTAGGAACAGGCTTCCGAAGGGTGGGCAGCGAGGGAAAGCAGGAAGGTGGAAAGTAGCCACCAGCCTGGTGTGGTTCCCCCGACACTTTTGTTTGTGCCTTAGGAAACAGCTCTGGAAATAGCAATAAAGTTTGTTTCGCTACCTTTCCTCCACAAACTTTCAGCGTTCAATATTTAATGGCTACAAAGTCTTGATAGAAAACATGTCTGGACATGAGAGCTGGTGGGAGTTTTGCTCGGTACTTGGGATCCTGGGCAGCGGGGGGCGTGGGGGGTTTGGTGGGCTGCTCTCCTCAAGAGTGTTATCTGGGAGGACGGTGACTGTCACTGCTGCCACCTGGAATAGCTTTAATCACTCTCAAGGGGAGACTTTTGGGAGAGCCTCTGTGACAAAATCTGCTCATGTATTTATAGTTTTAGGTTACAAGCTCATTAGAGACTTCTAACAAGGATGAACTGGGCCACCTTTTCAGGCAGGGATGTGGGGTTAGGCGGGGGGGAGCACCTGGTCCCTGAGCTGTGCTCTGCTGGTACCTAGAGGCCTTTCCAAGCCACTCAAGCTTCAACAAACCTTGAATTGATTTCAAAGGCATGTTTTACACGTTACAGTGATCACATTGGATGTATCCTAACATAATATTTCTATACAAGTGTGCTGGTACAAATCACTGTGTAAGGCTATCTCCTTGCAAAGGTTCAGCAAAGTCTGGCCAAGCTGGGATTGGTGCTTAGTCCTGAGCTTTAAGAACAGCCATACTTGGGCTGCTGTGGCTTTTTGATCCTGTGACCTTTAACTAAGAGGGAAATGATTTAAGAAAACATTATAAACAGCTTCTTAGACATATGTTGTAAGTTATCATTATCTCCAAACCATTGCTCCATGTCACAGCCAGGTGTCCAGCCATTTCAAGGATCCTTGGGCAGACAACACAAAGCTGCCTCCTGTCCTCTCCCCCTGCATGCTCATCACACTGAACCAGCCCTGAAGGAAAACTAAGTCTGCCCCAGAGCACCTGGAGCACTGGGATGCCAAGGAGGAGGAGGAGGCAGTGGAGGAAGCAGCGAATACAGGAGCTCAAGTGTGTTCTGTCCAAGACCAAGTCAACAGTGCACATCTGACTAGGAAGCCTCCTCTCCTAAGCTCATGGCTTGATTTGGGGACAGCACAATTTTTCTAGCAGTAAATCACCTCCTAAATCAGCAGATTGATTTTTGAGCAAAAGCATTTGTAGTATCGAACTCTAAGAGACATTAATTTTTTGCACACAGCTTCCAGCAAATCACATGGAAATTTTGCCTGAGAAACAGAATTAGTGTCATTATCTAGAGACCCATCTTGAAAAGACAGCACTGATAACGACACAGGTCTAGTGCTGTCCCTCAGAAACTCTGACTTTCTTCTTGAATAAGATGGCCGGGGGAGCTTTGTTTAGACAAACATTCCCTGCTGGCAGAAACCATTTCTGAATCACTTGTCAAGCTCCATGTAAGTCCAGGAAGCCTCTACCCCAGTGTGTGACTTCTCACTGCTCAGCTCTTATTTCAAAGCCTAACCTGAACCCTGCTCCTCCTTCAGCTTCAGGCCATTGCTACTAACCTGCCACCTTCAAGAGCAG
Organism: Tichodroma muraria; assembly: GCA_013390105.1. Lineage (NCBI taxonomy): Eukaryota > Metazoa > Chordata > Aves > Passeriformes > Sittidae > Tichodroma > Tichodroma muraria. The sequence continues at coordinate 117,074 of WAAG01019957.1, forward strand.
AGCAACAGCTTGCTTTTGTTTCTGTTGGTATATATATCATTGAAAGCTCTTTCCCATCCTCTTCCTGCTCACTTCTTCCCAGGGAGGACCCTAAGTGACCCCAGTAGTTATATGCACAGGCCTGAATCTTTCATGTTTTAGAGCTGGTTCCTATAGGCCTTGTCTAAATGCCAAAGGTGAAAAACACACACTGCATCTCAGGTTGGCTGCTACAGATTCATCAGCCTTGTGGCTTTTACACATAAACCCTTTTTCACAGAATGGTAGTGTGATATGGATTGGAAGGGGCTTCTAAAGACCATCTCATTCCAACCTCCCTGCCATGGGCAGGGACACTTTTCACTAGACCAGGTTGCTCAGAGCCACATCCAACCTGGCCTTGAACACTTCAAGGGATGGGGCATCCACAGCTTCTCTGGGCAACCTGTGCCAGTGTCTCACCACCCTCACAGAAAATAATTTCTTCCTAATACCTAAAATCCACCCTCTTTCAGTTTAAAGCCTTCACCCCTTTTCCTATCACTACATATCCTTGTAAAAAATTCCTCTCCAATTCCTTTCTTGTAGCTTTCTTTTCCTATGGGACTAGCCATCAGTTCTCTTCCCAGTGTTTTTTTCCACAACACCATAGCATTTCACCTAACATCCTCTTCGCTGGTAACTGCTCCCCATCCCATCCCCCTGGAGTTGGGGGCACAGCCACAGGGTCCCATCCAGCAGGGGTTTGTTACACCCAGCGCCAAAAGGTGAGGGTAACTCAGGCTCATGTTAATAGATCCCTTAGGGCAGATTAGAGTGAAAATTAGATTTGGTTGCAATGAAAAGCAGGTATGTAGCCGTTTTGGTTACTGTTATCAGTATTACTGTAACAGTAATATGGCAATATGAAAGCATAAAAATATCACTCACTTAAGAAAATGTGTAAGGGAAAAGAAAGAGAAAGAAAAGAGTAGAAACTTATCCCCACCCATATGTCTCACGGTAAGACTTAACTGTTTTAATTTAGTGTCCCTGGGTCAAAGTGATGATCACAGTCTTGATCTGTTGGGGATGGGGGAAAATGCCCGTAAAACACCAAGCCTGCTGAGTTCAAATACACTCAGTCTTGGTGGGAACACCCAGGTGCCTCCCCTGGTGCGGAGCTTCCAGTCCTCTGGTGAAAGGCCTCAGAAATGAGTCTGGGGGCACTGTGGGGGTCTGTGATGGTTTGTGACACCTTCTAAGGCATGGCAGCTGCCTCTCACATCAGCGCAGTTGAGCCAGGAATGCCCCATCAGGAGGGATGAAAACCCTCAGGACCTTTCCAGGAGGAGCTGTGGGGGCAGTTTTACAATTGAGTGACTTATGTAAAGGAGGGCAATTGGCGTGATGAAAAGCACCATCGCACCTCACATGATCTGCCTCTTATCAGCCTCAAAGCTCGTTTGTAGCCTCCAGTGGTGATTGTTCACCCCCTCTGGCTCATGCAGACAGAGGTTTGCCATTACACACCCAAGACCTCACCTCCTCCCCCACCGCTTCCACAAATGGGCCATTGTTTTGAGTCATTAACCATTAACATTTCAGTCTCTCGAAGGGCTGGTTGATTGCAGGACGTGACGGTATTGCCTTCCCACCAGACAAGAGTGGTAACCTTTCCCTGTGGACACTCTTGACACACCGTGTCACACCTGAAAGGCATCTTCTTCATAACTACTTCATCTCCTACACTGAGTGGCTTCTCTCTTTCCTTTCCTTTCTTTTCTTTTTTTTTTTTCTTTTTTTTCTTTTGTGTTCCCCCCGATTCACCTGTTGTGTGAAGGGAAGGATTGAGGGGTCTTGCAGGAGGCAGACCGAGCAGCCAGTGCCCACTCTTCTCCCTGCTTCACCCTGAGTGGTTGGGGACGGAGCTGACACTATTGCTTTTGCCAGTCCCAGGGGACACTTTCCCATCTAACCCCATCCTTATCCCTGCTGTGCCTCTCCAAGGGCACCCAAAAACCGGTGTTGTCAAAGGCCCACATGCAGAGGTGAGCTCAGTGCTCTGGCCTTGCCAAAGGCAGAAAGCATCCCTCCGTGTGCCATCTTTGCCTTGACCTATTTCAATCCCTTTCTCTGCTTTACTTCCTGTGGCAAATTTGCTGAGCTGGGTCTGTGGAAAGCAGCTGGAAGAGTTTCACGCCGGCACTGTTTTTTTCCTTTATACTGCTCAGCAGGCTTGGATACATTCAAATCTCCCTTTCTTTTCTTTATTTTTTCATCTTTTCAGTGCAGCTTACTACAATTTCAGCTTTTTGGCTGACTCGAGGCTTGAAATCTGTCTTTCCTCTTCCCCGTGCTTCCTCCTGCAGTAACCCTTCATGTGCCATGGCCTTGCGTTCTACAGGCGTGTGGAGGTCTGACATGAATACCAGGGTGGAAATCTGCTGGCACCCAACAGAGGTGATATAAGAAATCTCACGGTGAAAAGTTTTCAGGACACACTACAAGCTGTGCTGGCTCCATCCTGCAGACAGGTAAGGCAGGCAGATGCCCAGCATCTTAGCACACAGGGGGACTGCAGGCTCTCAGGCCCTCAGGGACAGTCAGGAAGCAGAGCCATTCCATGTCACAGCTGCCTCTCCTGATAGCACAGCTGTGCCTTGGGCTTGGGCACCCCCAGTTTTGATGGCACAAATGCAAACACATTTCTGGCCACCTCATGTCTTCTGAGGACTTGCCACATTCTAATGCAGGAGGACAAGCAGTCAGCTGCTCTTCCACTTGGCAGATGCTGGGCAGCTGGAAGCCTGTGGTAGGACACCAGTGGGATGTCCCACCACCAGCCAGCCATGCTGCTGGCAGCTGCAAGCTCAGCTGTTGCTCTATGGTTGGACTAGATGACCTTTTCCAACCTAAATGATCCTACAATCAGCAGTGATGTTCACATTATTGGATAACAGTTAAAGCAGGGCAGGATGAGTTATCAGAGGGGAATGGGCACTCTCACTGGGCTTCCACCAATCTCCCTAATGAAGGAACTGCAACACAAAAGGACATATTTGCTTTTCCTGATTTAAACCATATTGGTGAGCCAGCCTGAAGCTGGTCTGATTTCCCTCTGCTCTCTCTGGGGGGCATTTTGTGTGTGTATTTATTTCTGGATGCTGTTCACTGTGTGCACACTATCATATGATTCTGCCTGATGCTGGAGGAACAGTAGTAGTAGTAGTAATAATAATAATAATAATAATAATAGTTATTGCTATATGCTTACACGTATGGTGTGATGCTGGCACCCAGTTCCCAAATAGCTGGAATCAGGAGCTCAGCACACTGTTTCCTGGAACAGATCCCCCAAGTACCACAGATAACTGTCCCAAGTTTATGCTCCAGATTGGGCAGCTCTTTGGGGTTTTATTTTTGTTTAAGAAACATATTTGCCAAGAATAGGCACATTTGCTGATCTGGAATTTTTCTTGGACATTAAACGAGCCAATGGCAACAACGCAGGAGTCATCCTTGTCACAAGGGTCAACTTCATCTCTTTTAAACAAGTCCACATTGGACTTTTTATGCACAAAGGGCATTTCTAGCCTCACAGCCCTGCCAGCTCCATGCCCCCATCCCAGCAACAGAGTGCAGGGCAGACTCAGTGCCTGGCAAACCCAGAATGGTCAAAAGCAAACGACAAAGAAAAATACCCTTACTAAAAAAAGGTCACTTTCTCTTAAGAAATGCTCTTTCCTGCTTTTTATCTGTGGTTTAGGGTTTTTTTTCATATGATTTCGTGGCATTTCATTTGTCCTGCATATTATATAGGAAAACCTTATTATTTTTTTATTCTGTTTCATTTTAAAACTATTAAAACCATCTGCCACTTAGTAAACACTAACATACTTTCTTTCCTAGATCAAAGTGTCTCCTGTCTGTGTTGTAATGGAAGTTTGACATTATTTTTTTTACAAGACAGTCAGGAGACACTTTGATCAGGTGCCAAACTGTTTCACTACAACAAACAGGCAACACTCTGAGCTAGAAATGATAAGATGTTATTATGCGGCGTGATGATTTCATGACATGTCAGCCATGATGTTAAAAAACAAAAAAACCCTACAGAACGTATAATTTTAAAAATATCACTGTGAAATTCCAGATTTTTTAAATGAACAACTTATGAATAGAAAGCGTACCTATTATATTTTTCCTCTACAGATTTATGACCATTTTGTAGCATTTTTGGCTATTTTTTTTGTAATTTTAATTTTGATCAGTATCTTCTTTCAAAGACACTTCATTGAAAAAATTCTGCTGGATTCAACTTAAAAAGCTTCTTTAAAAAGCCTTTTTATTGGCAAAATATTATTGTCTCTGTCAGAGAACAAATGAATCCCCTGATAGCTCTTTTGTTCATTCCTAAATAAATTAATTTTTTGAGGATTATTTCATCCATGTTTCCCAAATGCACTGCTCCAACCAGCCCCCCCATACATGTTTGCCTTTTATCCTGGGATGCAGGATGACTCCACAGAGAGCCTATAGCTTCCAATAACATAAATACTTGAGCTATGCACTGTGGGAAAACAAACAAACAAACAAAACCATGCACATTGTAATTTCTGTCTTAATTTACATTCTGAAGAAAAGATGAGCTCTTCCATAGTCACCTACGCCAAGCACATGGACACCACAGACAGGCTGGGTGTGAGTGTGCAGCCTCTGAACACGGGAGCTGCAGGTGGAACAGGTAAAGTCAACCAGCCTCTCTTCCTCTCCCTAAAAGCAGGTTTTCTCCTGCTTTGTCAGCAGAAGCTATTCCAGCTTTCCATGTGGACAGTGACAGCTGAGGAAGGGCTGGTTATCTCTGATGGACACAGCAGCTGGAGGAGGTGTCTGCAACCCAGGATAACTGGTAGTAGAAGGGGAGCAGCATGCACAAGGTCTCACCAGTGGGAAAAGATGGGCACTCCTCCTCATCTGCAACTTGCAAATTATTTTACCCCAAATGAGATGAGAAACTTCATGGGCCAAGACAAAAGTTGCCTCAAAGAAAAGTCTGATTGGGTATTAGGAAAAAAACCCAAACAACATTGGAAGAGATTCTCCAGAAGTGGATCCAGCTGTGGATTTTTTGCCCTTGGAGGTTTACAAAATTCAGGTGGACACAGTCCTGAGTCATCTGCCCTCATGCCAAAATTAGCCCTGCTTTGAGTGAGAAGTTGGAGCACCTGACCTCCCCAGGTCCCTTAAAGGTTCAGTCATTCTACATCTATGTTACTACATCCCTGCAATCATGTGATGAATCCCGGGTCAGGAGACAACAAGTCTCAGGTTTGCCCAAGTGTGATCCCGTATCCTTACCTGCAGCAGCAATGGCATTTGCTGTGCTGGTGGTGCGGGTCATCATCTCCCATTCCAGGCATGTGCCATGGGAGGAACAGCACCCCACCCTTCTAGGAGAAAGTCCTTGGCTTCCCCCGTAACTGCATTTCAAGCACGCATTTGAACCAGTCTGGGGTTGAAGGACTCTTATCACACCACCCAAGGTCAGGCAGACCCAAGGCAGCACCAGTCCGGGGGCACCTCGGCACAGCGAGATGTTTGTCCAGCACAACCGCATGCCGGCGCGGCGTCAGCACACGGAGCACGCCCGAGCACAGCCCAGGCCGCTGCACACCGGGGCTCTGTGTCAGTACGTGCAGCACAAACGGGCACCAAGCACAGGTCACTTCATGGCTGGGTCTGTTTTCATCCCCTGATGCTTCAGGTCAGCAGGTGTCACAGCCTGGAAAATGACTTTCCAGCATCAGTGGAACAAAGGCTGCTCAAGAAACAATTAAACCTTAGGTCACTCTCTCATCTTTTAAAAGCGAGTTGTTTAAAACTGAAAGCCATAGGATTGTGTACTTTTGTCATTTCAACCCAGCAGTAAGCATTTTAATGTGCAATAAATCATTATTCACGAATCACAGAATATGCTGACTTGGAAGGAACCCCCAAGGATCATCGAGTCCAACTCCTGGCCCTGTACAGCACCATCCCCAAGAGTCACACCACGTGCCTGAGAGCATTGTCCAAATGCTTCCTGAACTCTGTCAGGCTGGTGCTGTGGCCTCTTCTCTGGCAAGCCTGTTCCAGTGCCCAACCACCCTTTGGGTGAAGAAACTTTTCCTGATATCCAACTTAAACCTCCCCTGACACAGCTTCAGGCCATTCCCTCAGATCCTGTCACTGGTTACCACAGGGAAAAGATCAGTGCCTGCCCCTCCTCTTCCCCTCATGAGGAACTTGGAGAATGCAAGGTCTCTCCCCAGTCTCCTCCAGGCGGAACAGACCAAGTGACTTCAGCTGCTCTTCGTATGGCTTCTTCTCCAAGCCCTTAAGTCCAGAGCCTGGGAGGCTAGAGGTTTGGGTTGGGCATTGCAAACCAACCACAAGCAATGCTGTTACTCTCTGATTCCAGTTTTTCACACAACTCTCCTGTCCTTTGCTATGCTCCTGATGCATTTTGAAAGGATGACATGCAGTAGACTGGAGATGGGACCATTATTGTCGCTAATTTTTTACATTAGTTTTGCTTGAAAAGGCTGTTGCTATTTTTCCATCTCGTTGAATTAGACAGCAGTTTCTGGAAAACAGAAAAGTCAGTGCTTTCTCTTGACCCTTCAAAGCACAACCTAAGCTTTAGGAAACCTGTTGTTGGAGAGTTCTGGATCCACAGACCTGCCCCCAGTGTTGAGGCCACTGAGAAAGCACCTCTGGCTGTAGGGTGGCCGTGCCCCTGGGCACTGAAGGGCATTGGCCCTGGTGCCTGGGCACGGTCTGCAAGAGCTCCAGGGAAACAATCTTCTACAAAGTAGTTGGTGCTAAACACTACCCAGGTTGTAGAGCTATAATAAAAGCCCTCCAGATTCTCTCGGGGTGAGTGAATGAACACCACTGCCTTCCTTACTAAATGCTAATTTAAGAGGCTCAGTAGAGCTGTAGCATTCCATAACCCCAATCTGAACGCTGCTTCTCCTCACCCATCTGCACAGCTGAGAGAGAGTGGCCCCTTGCCTTCCCCATTTCTGTAAACAAGGCTGCAACCTTTATTCCTGCCTTGAGGAACAGATTGAATTGCTTTTGATGATCCAGAACAATGTCATCCTTTATTCCCTCTTCAAAAGCAATTAGTATTTCAGCTTGATTATTTGCAGATAATATGAGTCACCAGACAAAACACACTGAATATAAAATGCTCCTTGGGAGGGAAACAGATAAATGGTATTTAAGGTTAAAAATCTAGCATATGCTTAAATATCATGAAACTGTCACACATCAAGGAAAAAAACATTCAGTCCCACTTTGTGAAACAGAAAGATTGATCCTGTGTTTGTTTAACCCCAAACCCTTAATTAATTTGTTGCAGGATCAGGGCACCATGACATCAAAGGCAGATGATGTCACTGTCACAGCACAAGAACAAGTTTGGTGCAACATGATTTCAGAGTTGTCAAACTATCAAAAATTTCAGGCCAAATATGTCATTTAATCTTAAAAAACATTCTTTCAGATTTTTTCCTCTTATTTCTTTTCTGGTTTCTAGCTTGGTGTATTGCAGCTCGTTGATATTTTCAGCTCTTTTACCCAGAAACCCAAGGCTAGAAGCTGACTCATTCTTAATAGAAGGTACAAGTCTCACAGGAGCAGCATTATTTCAGGAACTCACATTTTAATGGGAACATCAAATCTATCTGCCATTATGATAAGGTCATCAGAAATTAGCAATACTGAAGGTTTATCCTGGGTTTGCTTCTAACATAGATGATAGCTGATATATCCTTTCTCTGTACTGATGTTGCCAAGTAGCTTCATTGGCAAACTTTGAAGTATATATAGAAATGGAGTTTTGTGAAAACTTAGACCAAAAATAAAGCCTGCTTTTCTTTTCTCTTTTTCTGAAAAGAAAATTAATGTCTGAGAGTTTTCATATGCAACATCCCAAAAGGGTGTACATGTTTTCATTTCAACCTTTCCCTAGATTGGGAAAGGTTTTCCAGAAGCTGGAACAGCCATGAACTGCCAGGCTTTGCTGGAAGGATTCTTTCTTCCCCCTGGGATGTACATCACCGTGTGCAGGACTGCTGTGGCGTTCTACAGAGTGTTTTATATTTAAATTATTTTTTTAGCATTGATACAAGAATTTTTTCCCCTCTAAACTATTAACAACTGATACCTGTGGTTTCACATCCCCAAAAGGAAACTCTTTTAAATAAAGGGGTGCTTGCCACTGAAGCAGTGTGGTGAAATACAAAGAGAATTGTGGTACAAGTTAATTTTACCTCCAGATTGCCTATGAGCAGCCATGCTGAGACGAAATTAGAAAATCTGTGGAAAGCGGAAGTGTTTTCCCCTGGGCTACAGAGTGCAGAGGTGCAGCCCTCTCCTCACCCCACGTGCCTCACCAATGGCTGGGGGCATAACCCTCATGAGGAGCTCCTTGAGGGAAGGGTGGGTGGGCAGTGGCCAGCTGAAAGTTCCTGTATCACCTGTCTTACAGGCCTTCCACCTCCTGCTCCAACAGGCTCAGCATGGATGGCCTGGGGGGGGTGTGTCTAGGCACATACACGTGTTCTGCCAAAACCCAGATTGTCCAGGAGCAGCTTAAAACACTGCAGGCTTCGAGGAGGCTCCAGTAGAAAAGCAGTCCCAAACCTTCTCACTGTCAACTCTTTAAAACAGAAAGGGATCCCTGCTAGACTAATTCCTTCCCCTGTAAGATTTCACTTGATTTATTTAAAATAAACTAAGAACAGCAGTATTGCGAAAGGCAGATGGAGAAAGCCCATGGTGGCAGGCTCCTCACAAAGGCTTTGCTAAGCCCTATACTCAGGGGCACAGACAGGTACCGCACCCCAACCCATCTGCTGCACTCAGCTGCATTGTTCTGATGCCCATTCGATTCTCTCCCATCCCAGGAAAGTATTCAGTTTTCCCCTCTGTCAGCTGGGGGCCACTTCTCCCTGAAGGGGAGCTTGCAGTGAGCTGCAAACCGAATCCACTCTTCATGCTCACCTTCACTTTTCATTTCTCCCAAGATCTGGGGTTTTCATCAACTATATCTTTTCTACAAAGAAGCCCTTTTGGCTTCTTTCACTTGTGATTTTGCAAGCCTTTATAATCAGTTCTTACAAATGCTTTAGGCAAGACTGCTGAAGCACTTTGTAACATCCTTCTGGAGCATTTACAAACAAGGTTGTGGTTCGTGTCAGGGGCCAGCCTGACATCACTTAGAGACAAACATTTATCTCTAGGGTCATGGAAATATTTCCAAAGAGCTGTTCCTTGCAGGGGTTCAGTGGTCTGGCCTGCCCAGATGTTTGGTCCTCACCTCAGCCACCTCATAGGATCACTGCAAGCAGGAATGGTGGCCATGGAGCCGCTGGCACCAGGGAACATGCCACTTACAGCACCAAAGACTGAATTAAATCAGCAAAGAAGTCCAACTTCTTTTGGTATGGACATTCCTCTAAATTCATCATGCTTTCATGTCTTTGCAAAAGTTGCAATAAGTTACCCCTGGAGCACCTTTAGAACTCCTTAATATCCAACCTCCCATAGCAGAAAGATTCTACTCTGCAGGAACCACTTTCAGTACATTATAAAGCAGGTTCCACGGCCCCTCGGTGGTGCCAAGTTTCCAGCTTCTCTCCGGCTTTTCAAGGAAAAGGAAATGAGCTCCTACAAGCCTCCTGTGAGGAATGGGTCCTCATTTCAAGCACCTGTAAGGGGGACCAGCAGGGCAGGAAGGGGATGAAGTGCAAAGCACCGCAGGCTGCAGCCCCGTGAGCCCATGGAGGGCACTCCCTTCTAGCAGCGGCCGGCTGGCTGGTTTCACAGAGATCATGAGTTTAAGCACGGGTCTAATTGAATTGCAGATGTCTTTTCTGATGGCTATCCGCTAGCAAAGCTTCAATTAAAGCAGGAGCAAAGGCAGAACGGGGAGGTTCTCAGTAACAGAACTAATGGAAGGAGGGAGTGGCCATTTACAGCAGCCTCCACAGACAGGAAAATATAGGTGGATTCTTTAAGCAAGTTTTTTGGTTTTGTTTTTGTTTGGTTGGTTGGTTTTTTTGTTTGTTTTTTTTGGTGGGGGAGAGATCTGAAACCTCAGCATAGATACCCAGCTTCCAAATCCTAGAGATCGTGAGTGTATGTTGGACTGGAAAGCAGCTAACAGTAATTGAAATAATACACAAATAAGCTCATCTCCATTGCTTCCAGTACTCCCTGATAACCAACTTCATCTGCTTTCCATTCTGAAGGCCATAGAGGTTTGTTCTTCTTGACTTTGGTTTTAAAGGCTGAAAGGTTTTATTCACTCCCCTTTTGTTACTTCCAAGATTAAGGTGGATTTGCCCTGATCTTGCACTTGCCAGAACAAAACCTCTCATCATTTTATGGTGCCTTTAGAGCTCCAGAGAGGAAAAACTTTAACAGAGCACAGTGCACCCAAACTACAAGACTATAAATTGGAGCATTATGACCTTTTTTTTATTTTTGCCTGTAGCTACTTTCTCATGATGACTTGAACTGCATCCAATGTGTATTACCACATACACATCGCTGGAAAACCACCCCCACCCAATGCAGCTGAAGAATCAAAATTAAGCTTCAAGATGGCCTGAGAATCTGGTTTAGCTCAGGAATAAGGCTTTTGAGAACTGTTTCCCTTTCCTCAGCCGATTGTTACGCTGTACCCAAATTCCTGTTGTGCAACAGTTTGGAGGCCCCTTGGCCAAGTCCTACCCAAACTCTCTTACTTCTCGGCACAGCACAACTCTCCTGGGGGCATCTCAATGGACAATCACCCCCTGGGAATCAGTTTCAAGGAAAATAATCAGAGTTTTGCTCATTTTCCCTTTTGAACTGCTGCCCTTTTCCGATGTATTTACAATGTAAGGAAGTCAGTTTATTCATGGTTTGGCTTTTAACTTCGTTGTTGAGCTTGGCTTTGCTCCTGTTGGAAATTGGACCCCAGTTGAGGAGGGCAGTTGCCAGTGTCTGCTGGAAACTCCTTGCCTGGGATTTTCAAGCAGGCCATTTGTTGACCTAGCTCAGCACATACTAAATAAATGCAGTCAGAAGAGTCTGCTTACTCATCGCAGGAAAAGGACTGGCCCAGTGGCAGGAGTTTTTCAGAACATCCCAAAACATTTCAAATGTCTAAGTTCACTCCAGACTTCTCAGGAGGTCCCTCCAGCAACCATCCTCCATTTAATTTCATATATGTGAAGTAACACTGAACAGCGAAGGCTGGAATTGGGCTGATTTCCTTGAATTTCTAAGTTCTTTCAGGTTTACTCCAGCAGAAAATTCACCAGGAAGTGAAAAAATATAATCCTAAAGACAGAAGAGAAAAGTGAGAAATAATGTATCTTTACCTGTAAGAGTGACCTGTTACTAACATGCTCAGGATGCTTAACGAGAGGTTTTGCAAATGGCACATGTTAAATAAACAAGTATGCCTTCAGCCAGCAAGCTGCTATTTCTCCCTGCAAGCAATAAATAATAATTAAAATTCTTTGTATTGAGATTTGTAGCTACAAAAAATCATGGGTGGTAATTCCCAAATAGCCTTGTGGGGTTTCTTCTGCAGCTGAACCACAGGAAGCTGCCTCCCAGGCATTGATTTATTCTATAAGAATTAGGGAGAGGCATCTCTGAGGCACGGCATTTACTCCCCTGCTTGCTGGGAGGTTAGGTCTGGGTGCTCTCTGGGCAGTTTCCAGGCATGTTATTGAGGAGTACTTCTCTTTCCTTCCACAGCAGTCACTTGCTCACTCCCCCCACTGGGATGGGGGAGAGATTCAGAGAGGTGAGAAGACTTATGGGTTGATATCTAGACAGTTTTAACAGGTAAAGCAAAAGCTGAGCACACAAGCAAAGCACAACAGGGAATCCATTCACCACTTCCCATGGGCAGGCAGGTGCTCAGCCATCCTCACGAAAGCAGGGCTCCACCATGTGTAATGGTGACTTGGGAAGACGAACTCCATAATTCCAAACATCCCTTCCTTCTTCTTTCCCCAGCTTTATATGCTGAGTATGGTGCCATATGGTCTGGGATATCCCTTTGGGGTCAGCTGTCTCAGCTGTGCCCTCTCACAGCTCCTTGTGCACCCCCAGCCCTTTCACTGGTGGGGTGAGAGGCAGAAAAGGCCCTGACTCAGCGTCAGCCCTGCTCAGCTGTAACAAACACATCTCTGTGTTATCAACACTGCTCTCCGCACAAAACCAAGCCATAGCCCCACACTAGCCCCTATGATGAATACTATCTCTATCCCAGCCCAAACCAGCATATTCTCCATTCCTGATTCCATACCATTTACACCATGCTCAGGTCCCACACTATCCAGTGCCTCCTCATTACCCACCACCACTGTCACCATCCTTTGGTATGATACACAGGTATCATTTCCTTAGTCTATGGATCACCCCTGTGAAATATCTGTCAAGCATCCAGAAACATCCACAGAATGTCCTTTATTTAGTCCATGACTTTGGTCAGACGTGGTGCGCTTCGTGGAGTTACTGGGCACCAAAGGCAGGTCAGGCCAGGTCACTGCTGCACTTGCACTGCTTCCGGTAAGGCTTGTCCTCCACTGCTTTGCGTGATTCCTGCTGTAGTAATTCCTGTAACATGCAACTCAAATTCCACATTACAACAATTTCAAGATGTTTCTATTACAATCTCCACTTCTGGTTCATTTGGAGCAGACCATAGGGTTTAAAATTGCAGTTATTAACTCTTCTGCTCTGGCTTGGACTTTTCCACAGACGGCAGTCCCTTAGGATGTACCTGCTCCAAGTGAAGCCGTATCTATGAACCACAGATTCTTCAGGGGTCTGCCTGCTGTGGCACGGACTTACCCACAGCCACAGTTGCTTTGAGCTAGACCAGTTTCAGCATGGTCTTCTCCACGGGCCACAACGCCTTCAGAAACATTCCTGCTCCAGCATGGCCTAACCCACAGCCAGTCCCTTCGAAAGCAAACCTGCTCCAGCATGGCCTTACCCGTGACTGCAGTCCCTCCAGGGGTGTATTTACCCTCTCCTGGCTTATCCACAGTCACACACTTCGGGGTACTCTTGCATGACCTCAAGCACAGCCACTGATGTTCCAAGGTGCGCCTTCTCCAGCATGGACTTAACCATTGGGCCACAATCCCTTCAGAGGTCCAGCTGCTGTGGCACAGACATAACCACAGCCACAGATGCTGTGAGATGTACCTGCTCTGGCATGGCCTTATCCAGGGCCACAGATGCCTCAGGGTGTCCAGCTCCCACATGGACTCACCCACAGATCACAGGCCCTTCCACTCGAGTTCACGCTGCAGCTCCAGCCTGCCCAGAACAGCAGCACAGCAGCAGCTCTGGCCATCTGCCAGCCCGACACACTGCCATGGCTGTTATCGAAATGTTCCCAGGCACCGCAGAGTAAGGTGATAAGCAGCACAGCAGTGCAGTGAGCAGCCACTAATGAGCACTAGACTCAGGCAAGCAAGCCTTATGGCAAACAGGAGCCTGTCAATTAATAGCAAAACAGCAATAATAGCTATAAAATCGATCGAGCACATTCCGATCACCTCTGGTGGTACTTTGAGCCCCACAGCAGGCAACAAAAAGGACTGTTGTGGTTTAACCAGGCAGCTGCTAAGTGCCACAACAGCCACTTGCTCTTATTTCCCTTTCTTTCCACAGCAGTCACTTCCTTACTCCCCCACAGCTGGATAGAGGAGAGAATCAGAAAAGTGAGAAAACTCATGCATTGAGATAAAGACAGTTTAACAGAGAAGCAAAACAAGAAATCCATTCACCACTCCCCATGGGCAGGCAGGTGTTCAGCCATCTCCAGGAAAGCAGGGCTCCACCACACGTAGCAGTGATTTGGGAAAACAAGCACCGTCATTCTGAACTTCCTCCCCTCCTTCCCCCAGCTCCATACGCTGAGCACAACGCCGTGCATTACAGGATACCCCTTTGGTCAGTTGGGGTCAGCTGCTGTGGCTGTGTCTCCTCCCAGCTCCTTGTGCACCCCCAGCCCTCTCTCTGGTGTGGTGGGGTGAGAGGCAGAAAAGGCCCTGACTCGGTGTCAGCCCTGCTCAGCTGTAACAAACACATCCCTGTGTTACCAACACTGTATTGGTTACAAATCCAACCCATGACCCCGTACTAGCTACTCTGAGGAAAATTAGCTCTACCCCAGCTACAACCAGCACTTCTCAAGCATTCATAGAGACCCCAGAATCTGAACCACCTAGACTTGCCTCAGAATTATTTGCCAAAAATGCATTGGTTTATAAAAAAAAAAAAAAAAAAAAGCCGTAAGAAAAAAGCCATAAGAAGAAAGACTAGCAACCTGGTCTCAGTGATAATTTGATCAATTTATCATATTGCTGTTTAAAATAAAGCCAGTGTGCAGCTAATTAGCAAAAAGAAAATAAATAACAAACAGCTTGAATATAGCCTGAAGAGCTACTGAATTGGGAGATACGCAGAGAATAAAAAGCTTGACATATAAAAGACAGGTTACGTGTAATATGACTCTCAGTGCAGATGAAAATATGAACATCTCAGAGTTTGTAAAAGAGAAACATTTTGGTGGAAAAAGACAATGCTCTTGACAACTGAAGTTTTCTGAAATATTATTTGTTTAGAAAAAAAGCAAAAATCAAAACAATTCATTCCAGAAGTATTACAACATAACTGACAAACATCTACTTTTTGTCTGGATTTCAAGCACAATTTTAGTCGATTTGAATCTGTTTCATGAAGAGGCTGCAGCTTTGACAGAGCTGTTGCTAAAATCATCTCAGCAACAAAATATTGCTTGGCCTCATTTAGCAATTAATAAACAGCCCCAAGAACCAGCTCCACAGTTTAGAACTACTCAGTACATAAATGATCAGATTAGCCAGCATCGATTTGCCACTGTTTAGTACAGTGTACTTAAATTATTAATGCATTACCTAACCAAAATCCTGAAGCCTTACAAATCCTTTATTAAAGAACAGTTTAAAAAAAAACAGACTTGAATTTAGAATATGCTGATGCTGTTCTTCAAAGTAATAAACCCAGAGGTCAATTTCATTTTTAAACAAGAAAACCCCCCCAAAAAACAAACAAACAAACAAACAAAAAACAACAAAAAAAACCCCAACAAAACAAAACAAACAAACAAAAAAAAACCCACAAAAAAACCCACCAAAAATTCTTTGCAAATTTTGATAACTGAAGTGGGGTGAAAAAGCTGATCTGTGCAAGTATATAAAAAAGTCAATTTTCACAATGTTATGGCCTGGAAGTGTTAAAGAGACAGTCAGAATATAAAGACAACTGGAGACAATTAAGCCCTTTAAAAAGCACCAAAATTAGCATTCCTTTTGTCGGATCCAAATAATTCAAGTGTTATTCTGCCACAAAGGCCATCAGCAATTTCTAATTTTAGCTTAATCCATTAAAAAGAAAAATCCTGCATTTCTTTCTGGTGTTTCCTCATTAAGAACGGTCCTAAATTGTACACTGAAATCTCAAGAACACAAACTATGAATTCAAATTCACACTCCCAAGTGGACACATTCATGCAAGCACTTTAATATGGCAATCCCAATAAAGGCAATTCAACTACTTGTGATTCAGCTAAGCAGTGCCTGAACTGCTACATGGCAAGTATCCACCAAAAGCAAAAATTTAGCTACAAATAACACAAGAGTGACCTGTCCTACCTTTGAGCCCTCAAGCTTTCTAGTTTCCTCTGCTACACTTGATTACTCTCAGTAGCAAGAGGCTCCACAAAAATAGTATCTCCTGATTTTCATTACATGGAGTAAGCAGTCATAGGACCCTATAAAAAAAACCCTTTGTAATGAATCCTTGTATTTTAAGTCAAATTAATTTCTTGTATTCATATTTTAAGTCACTGCTGTTAAAACTGCAAACTCCTTTGCTCCCCCAGTTGCAGTGTATCGATCACACCTTCACTACTCATTCACCTAGAAATTTGTAAGCTTAGATTCAGTTTTAATCAGTATTATTAAAGAAGCGTTTTTTCCAAACTTAAACACACAAAAGTGGAAATTATTCTCAACTTTTTTCAGAAGGCAGAATTAACACTGTAATGCAGGCTAACCTGGTGAGATAGCTGCAGTGCTTACTGCCTTTGTCACCCTGAGCTGTGGGTGGGAACTGTGCCAGCATGGGATGACCAGTGCACAGGCAAGGACGCAGTTTGCCACTAGGAAATAACTTATATATTTATATACAACAGATATCTGTGGCTCTGTAGTCCTGACCATACAGGACTGGACCAAACCCAGCATATTGCTTAGTCAGGTGCCCTATTCCCTCCTCCTTTGCTTAATCTCAGCATCTGCCTGTGTTGGAGAGCTGTGGAAAGCAGGAGCTGCATTCTTAGCTGAAACTAAAGCTCTGAAGCCAACAGGCAGCATCTTGCACCAAGACCTCACCACCCATGTAAAACTGCATTGCAACATCTTAAAAGTGGCTGTGGTTAACACCAGTACAATATACAAACAGTGATTTATCAACATTGTATGCTTTATTGAAAGTTGACAAGTGCAACAGTTAAATACATTGACGTGTTACAACTGTAGAGAACATGCACAAAAACATATGCATACTACTATACAGATCATATGCAAAAAATCCATACCGGGAAATCCAATTTTTTTTCTTTGATTCTTTGCTAGCAGGGCTTGATAATTTTTGGAGTGGTTTTTCCCATCTTGAACCAAACTACAATGAACAATGAATTACTTCAAGATAATCAGCAGCCAGGGAACTTCAGAAGTTACACAAACAGCATTAATTTGCCAAATTCTGAACAGTTGCGTAGGTGCATTCTTATTTATGTAGCATAAAAAAAAAACTTTTCAAACTTCTTCAGATCAGCCAATGAAACAACTAAACTTTTAATCTGTACAACCTAAATAGTTACAGTTTTCTATTTTACAAAGTAATTACACTAAATACACAAATATACAGTAGGCAAATAACCTTCATTGTAATTATCCTATGACCCAACAACTGTTTTGTCACCTACCTGTTTTCTATATATAATACAGCTTTATGCACCTGTCCACTGCTTCAGAAAACGGTGCAAATATTTGCACTTAAGGTTTCAGGTGACAATTAAGTGTTAAACACTGAGATTACCTTTCTCCCTCTTCCTCTTAGATCCTATGCACCAGTCCACACTTTGGAACCCCAATGCACTACAGGGGGTTGAGCCATCACTTTTTACTCCAGTCTATTTCTTCACATTTCCAAGCTTGAAAAGCACTTGTATCAGCTGTAGCACTGGATGAGTGGAAGATTTAAAAACAAACAAAAACAACTCAGGCATGCAGCTTCGTTTCTCAGCCATTTGCAGAAGCTGCGAGTTCCCAGTGTACTTGTGCTAATTCTCCGGAAGAAGTTTATTTTATTCAACCAACCTAAGAACATAGACTCCTTCAAGCCAAAGGGGTAAGGGAGGTAAGAGAGAGACAGATGAGTGTGTAATACAAGGGAGAGGAATCTCTCCTGATGTGTGCAAGGCATGGAGTCCTCAGTCTGGGTAGCAACGTGCATTGAAATGGATGAAGGGTGGCTGTGGCGGATTCCCGCTAGTCCTCCTCACTCTGGACAGTCCAGAAGCCAGCAATCATGACGGTGATGACATCTCGAGCTATGCTGAAGGCCCTGAGCCCTGTGATGCCGGCTGAGCAGGCTGCTGTGTTGTCCCTTGTGACTGGGAAGAGGAAGGTGGAGAACCAGTCTGCAGCTGCGCTTGGAACTGGGCAAGCTGCTCTGGGCTGGCAAGTGTTTTTAGCAGAGTGTTTTCTTGCTCCAGCTGCGAGTTCTTCTCTATCAGCTCTTTGATTTGCTCTTTGAGGACCTCCACTTCCTCCCTTACTGCGTACATCAAGTGACTCTTTACCAGATCCTGAAACGCAGAAGAGAGCGTGCGTTAGGAAAGCAGCGCAGCGCCCGGCCCGCGCTGCCAGCCCGCCCCGCCGGAGACGCAGCAGACCCCGCTATGCAGCGTGTGGCCGGTGCGCGCCGCGGCCCCGGGCAGCGCTCTCCC
>WAAG01019958.1:2129-19955 GCA_013390105.1 Tichodroma muraria
TAAAAAATATTATTTTTTGCACAAGAAAAGTGATGTTGATGCATAAAAATAGAGCATTCTGGAGAAAAGTGTGAGATTTTGAAAATGGCTCTGTCCTTCCAAATGACCTGAACAATGAATGAAGGAAATGCACTGACAAATAATAGACTTAATTAATTTTTTCCTAATTTCTTGGATACTGTGATTGAACAGAGGCTGATATGGTTGCAGTGAGACAGGACTGCAGGATAAACCTTCTGCAGTTCCTCTGCCTCATGTAGCAAATGTGCTACAAAATTGATATTGCTCAGACAATCAACCTCCCCAAGAAAATCAATGCCTGTCTGCTCTTGAAGTGCCTGATTTTGTCTTGTTAAAGGAATAGAAGTCAAGAAGTTGCAGTTGGCATTCTCTAGAATCTTTCTCTTGTTTGTTGACAAAACTAGGGTTTTTTTTTTTACTAAAGTTTCATGTCAGGGTAATATTTCTTTCAACTTCATGACATTCTCATAGCAGTAGCAGCAGATGTATAAATAGGGTTCCTTTTAAATAACACATAGGATTAATGGCCAGCAGTTTCTCAGCTTGAACTACTTGTGTTGGTGGAACATCTGTGCCGAGTACATCTCTAACATGTACATTACCAGTGTGCAGCAGCACAGTGCTGCTTCACAAAGAATTCTTTGGAAAGTTTGTTCACCGAATATATCTCCCTGAGTGAGGTCCTTTGCTGAAAAATGCTTCCAGCTACCATAAGAGTATTCAAACAACATAAAATTCTTTAATGTGTCAGGGACTTATCTGGAACACATCCATGAATGGCTGGAAACAGCCATCAGTCTATTACCAGTGTCAAATATCAAGGATCCAGCTTCAAGTAAATGTTCTTTCTATATAGAGGAGAGTCCAAGTTTTATATTAGAGTTAAATAGTAAAAAAGTTGATTGCAGTACTTTTACTGGGGTGTTAAATATACTTGATAGCATCAGAAAAACTGTGTATCACATACTGTGGAATAAAGAGAAGAATGAGCTAGTATTTTTCTGACTCAAAATACAAAACCAGATTCCAGGGTAGATTATGACTTCTAAAAGGAGGTTCACTGTGAATGGAAGAAAAGGAACCATGCCAGAACAGGATTCCCAGGAGAACTACAGTTGAGTCAAGTTTCTTTTTTCTGGAGACGGTAGAGTTAAGAGGGTGAACAGAGTGGCACAAGATCTGATCACTCTTCCACATTAACACATTGCACTATGCATGAATTCTCCTCTGACCCAGGGTTTAGTCTGAACTAATTGCACAAATTATCCTTCTTGCATGCTCCAGTTTAGTGCAGGACAGAAGGAATTTATAAATGCTAGATGTGATATTCATTGTTTTAATAAAAGTTTCAAGTAGAGATAAAAGTTCTGTTTGCTTTGGAAAGCAGCCATAGACAAAGATTATTTGCTACTTCAGTGCCAAGTTGAACTGCAAATAAAGACAGCAATTCTCTTTACCCTGACCACAAAGCACATGAACCTTTAAGCCAGCTAAAGAAAGACCCAGTTTGTGAAAATTAATGTGAACATTTCAATTTATGCAGTCTATGCACACTTTCTTGTGTTTAGTATGGTTCTCCTCCAGGATTTTAGAAATATTTTAGTATCATGAAACAGCAACTCTGACTATGTATGTGTAAAGGCTGGAACGTGGCTAACAGCTGTTGACTAAGGTGTCACCAGCAGCTCTGACATATGGTTCTTTGCAGTCTGGAATATAGCTGTCACTTGCCAGCATTTCCATCCCCCGTGGGCTTACTGGCACAGGCCCATTGTGCTCCTGTACCTCAGTGAGTGCAGATTTGAGGAATGAGTAAGTCAGAGGTAGGAAATGGGAGTGTTCTTTAGTGTGTTGATAACTTACAAACATTCTCTCCCATTTCTGCGATGAAAAGGACGGTGGTACAATCCAGCTTGTGTCCTCTCAGGCAGCTTAATTATATGCATGATTTTAATGTTCTGTGAAAAATACTTGGTGCACCCTTTCTCTATTTAATTAGTTTGATCCTGAAAATATTTTATTTCCCTTAATGAATGCTTTTATGAATCTTTCTTCAGATTCATTTTCCAAGAAAAATTCTTACTCATATACTTCCAATATTGATAACAGCATGGTCTTTGTAAATGTAATATCCAGCCTTTGCCTTGCAAACAAACCTACTTTTGTCAAAAGTGTAAACCTATGTACAAATACACCATTCACTGTGTTTAATAGCAATGATAAAGGTAGAAAATATTTAACACAAACACAATGTTTGTCTTGTATAACGTTTATCATTTATCTGATGGTTAGGATTTTTCTTCTGATGATTGCCCCTTCTATGCAACTTCTACAAATAACAATATCTTCCAGAATAATTTAGCTTTGGGGAAAAGTGATGTATTTTATCTTTAAAGAAATTCTGGTTTCACGTGAAAACTCTAAGTGAGGGTACAGATAAGCATAAGGAAAATGTTTGTCTGCTAGTACACCTCTCCTTGTTTTCCATTACAGCTTTGCTAAAAGATTATGCAGAGATTGCAGACATACTTCCAGTTTCTACCCAATTATTGCAAACAAGATATTTTCTTGCTTAAGGGTCCCGAAAGCAAGGTACAGTAAAGGAAAATTGAAAGTGTAGTTTCCCAGGGCATTTCACATGGGACAGGCCATGCTAACTGTGATGTGGGAATGGTCCTTCGGTAGAAAATTTTTCATGAGTAATACTTCATTCTCCACTGCAGAGAAAGAGGTTTCACAGCATATTTCAGTGGTGTGACATATTCCCTTTCAAACTCCTTTCTTCTGCCTACAGAACGTGGTCACACAATACCTGCCTGCAAAACCCTACAATACAGAAGTCAGTAATATTTAGGAATGAAGAATTTAAAATTAAAATTTGTCAAAATATGACAACTATTATGCTGATATTGGAAAGTGTACTAAGTGCTTGATAAGTGAAATGTATCAGTTTTCTTACATAATTCACAATCGGCAAGTATGTATTCTAGAATTTTGGCACCTAAAATCCATCTGAAATGTGCTTTGCTTTGTAGTATCTGCTCTGTGGCTAAAATTTTTTAGCTTATTTTGTGTCCCAACCCTTCTCACACTGACTTCAGTGGTGTAGACCATATCTCAATGTAACCAGTCAGTTACTGGTTGTGAAGCAGTTTATCTGGAATATTGCTCCAGATTTTTGAGATTTCCTTTCCTAAATATTAAGACAAGCCTTAACTTTAGAAAAGGTCAATAAACCAGCAGACCGAAAGAGTTTACAAATGAATGACTGACTACTATTTCAACTTGTTTTTTCCTTTGTTATCCTCCCCTACTCTCCAATAATGACTTGGTTTGTCAAAAGAAGTGTTTGAAAAGGTATATAATTTTTTAATAACTCTGAACCCTCTAACAAAATTAAAACTGACAGAAACATTCCTGGTCTCATGGGCACTTTCTCTTTCCACAAACTAGTGTTTTCTAATAAAAAATGTGTTTTGCAAAAGTTACTGCATGCCTTCCAGGTGTGAAATGCAACATCTTCTCCATTGGATCTTAGCACTTGTTAACAAAGTCAATTGTAGCCATAGCAAAGACTCCGTTAAAGACCAAAGCTGAAAATACTTGCTCTTTATATTGCATTTTATGATTCACATTTTCATTCTTTATCAGCTCTTAGATTTTCTGGAGTATGCCAGCAGAATTTTATTTAATGTTTCAAAAAAATGGTATGGACTTCTGCTTTTTCATATTGAATAGGAAATATTTTGATAGTCCTTCCTGTCTTGCTGAGTGTGAGGTTGTGCAGTTGTAAGAAAAGTCAGAAAAGGTTTAATTCATAACATTTGTGCATTTTTCTTCATAGAATTTTGCAGATGTTCCTTTCTGGTGTGGCTTTTTTTATTTGGCTTTGCCTCTGCTTTGTTCTCATGTTTCAAATTTCAGTATGAAGTAATAAATGACTGTGGTACACAGAGAATTTACAGATGGGTCATGATTTCCATACCGTTTTGGAAAAGACATATTGCATTCAGCTTCTGAAAAAATGCTTTAAAAATACAAAGATCATTAAGGATTTAATTGGCACACGTTCCACAAAAGCTGAAGTGAAAAATATAAACTGCTGAAAACAAGAAAAATTAGCATTTTCCAAGAGCTGGGAACACTGAAAAAGGCTGGTGAATTACTGAAGTAAAAACTGTGATGAGCAGGTTGCCTCGGAAGGCGATACTATATTGAAACATTGAGTGACACTGAGCTTCTCCGTTCAGAGCGCTTCCCAGGTTGTCCAGAATGAGACATTCAGAGGCGGTCTGTAGCCAGAGACTGCCAAATTCTCTGGCCCCCTCTGCAGGCACGCAGAGCCCGAGGAACCGTGCGGCTGTCGCGCTGCTTCTCCGGCCCAGAACGGGGCGAAGAGCCGCCCCAGGAGCGCAGACCCACCTGCAGCCCGTGGCACGGAGCCCCGAAGCCTGTGAGCTCCGGGCTGGTGGCTGGGAGGAGGGAAGGGCCCCGCACAGCTCCCCCAAGGGCGCAGCTGCGACAGCCCGCGGCCGCTGCCCGCGCCGCAGCGCCCCGCGCGGTCAGCGCGCAGCGCCCGGGGCTGCGCCGTCTCTCCGGAGCCCACCCGCCCCACCAGCAACCAAGACAAGGTGACCGGCGCCGTGAGAGGGTGGCGGCAAACACCAAATACAGCAGCGTACCACCCGCTCCTGGCTTTATTTCAGACACCTACAGACACCTACAGATATTAGGCTCCTTCAATATTCTTTAATTTCTCTCAAGGCCATACAAAAGATCTCATTTTCTCTCTTCCTCACACACACAAACACACCGCTTCTTTTTTTCCTTCTCTTCCAGGAAACAATTTAAAGCAATTTCTAGGTTTTGGAATAAACGGGACGCACACAAATAATGAGATAATCCTAGCACAACATTTGATTTTGTAAAAAAGAAAAGCATTTTGACTTCTAAAAAAAATAATTTTTATGTTAAAGGTCAAAAATATGTTGAAAAGTTAAAAGCATTACCTGATAGTGTTAGTTACTAAGCTGTTGATTTTTTCTTGCAGAAAGTCAATCGCATAGGAATGTGTTGTACAATTACAAAGATGTACAGAGTAGGTAGCATTTTTGTGCTTTTTTTTTTTTAAATTCTCTTTTGCTTTTTTTTTTTCCTCTTGGAGAAATTTTGCCTTGCCACAGGTTCTTACCAAGATCCCTGCTCTTTTTCCAGAAAACGGACTGTGTTGACTAGTATTAACAAGCACCCCTTTATACCTTTCGTTCAGGGAGCACAAGGATCCTTTTGAGCTCTGTAGTGAAGGTTTCTTCCTGAAATGTACACACTGAGCTAAGCTCTGCCCTGGCTTTGCAGCACTGCATCCCCATTGAGCAAGTTCAGAGGGGTTACATGGGGATAACTGAAGCTGACCTCCTCACTGCCATTATAATAAACAAAGAACAATTTTCTTGCTTCCTTTATGAAGGTCCATTTTTATCAAGTCTTTCTAAAAGCTACATTTCAGGAATTCAATTCATATTCTGAGCATCCAGGCAGAGAACCTTAAAAGCAATTTGTTGATATAAGGCAATGATTTATCACACATTCTGAAGTAACCCAGCAACAAATCACTTTTCTCTCAGTGATGTGGAAATGGGACTGAAACAGAGTCCAGGAAACTCAGTGATAGCACTCACACAATTTCATGTGTACTCTGTGAGCTGGCTCTGGGTTCTCACTAGGAACTATAGATATTTCCTGTTTGATGAAATTTTATTAAGCCAGCAAGTGAGTAAAGAAATTCGAAAGAAAGAACTTCAGGCAAAACGTATCCCTAAAAGATATAAGTTGGTTTGGGGTTTTTTTTTTGGAAAAAGACAATTCTGACTGATATTTTACGGTACATTTTCTGTAAATACCTATATCTTCTCCAGTACATATAGCTGTGCACACACACACCCATTGGAAGACATGTCAGGCAAGACATGACCTGCTCATCTGCACCAAGGATGGACATTTTGTCATTTTCCTTGTGCCCCAGCACAACTCCTGAAATAATTGTTGCCCTTCTGAGTCATCTTGCACAACAGGAGGTGTTATATTTCAAAATGCTTTTTTAACCCAAATCATACTGTCACACTTGCTTCTGTCTTTTTTCCCCTCCTCCTTCAATCTTATGCTACTGAATAGTTCCAACTTTCAGTGGTTTCAGTTCATGATTTATTGAAGTTATTGCTATTTCCTGAATATCTCTCTATTCCTTTCAGAGGAAAATTCTGACAAGTCCTTCCAAAGACAGCTGGAAGCTACTTAAACCTGCTCCATTAAAATCCAGCTGCAAATAAAATGCATCGTTTCTCACTGCAAACAGGTACCTTTCTTTTCTGGAAAGAGATGGTCACATACTGTAGCCATATAATCAAGCACCACTAAGAAAACATATCTTTTATTATTTTGGTTTTTCCATGCACATACAGAATTGTGTGCTCTGTGGGTCTTAAATGCCCTCCTAGGAGGGCAAGCTGGTATCAAGACAGCTATTCCTATGTATAGGAAAAACCAAAAAACTGTAGTAGTTCCAAAACATCCAACACTTTGGTAAGGTTAGCAATGTATTAGAAACAGGCAGAATAGAAACCTTGAGATAACAAAAAGCTAAAAACGTTAATTCAACATGTATTGATTAAGCAGGTATTGGCCTTGCTATGATGTTTTATGGACCGTTTTTTTCACTTTAAGAAAATATTTCTTAGCTTTCTCTCTACTGCTTTATTTATCAGCTTTGCTGAAGGGTGTGTCAAGGAGGAACTGCCTTCAGTGTAGAAGTGTGTAAGACCTTGGTCTTTGGAGTTTGTTATTTTAGTGAAGATCACATTGAATTTTTAATGAAGAACTTTCTTACGTTCATTTTCTTTTTTGACATGAACACTTAGAACTCACATGCCTTTTTTTCCACCTCTCTCAATACCGCTGTAGTTTAGTCTAGGCAAAGGAAGGTCAATTATTTGATTCCTTTTCCTAATATTTAAAAGTATCCAATGATTTGGTATGGCTAAACATTTAGTTTGGTTTAGTCTTGGTAGTGGGTGATCTCTACAGAACCACTTTATTTTGCACTGAGGCCATCCAGATTAGTACTACAGACCATCTAATATTTGGGATTCTACAAACATTTGCTACCTGGAGCTGTGCAAGTTCCTCAGACAGCTTTCCAGACCCACACAGACAAAAGTTCCATTGAAATGAATGGCTCTATTCATTTATGAAAAGGAGGGAAAGAAGCAAGCAAAATTTTAAAGGGCTCTCAGTGCATTTATATAGCTCTTGCAGAAGTCACTAGCTTTAGCTCTAGAACAAATCTTTCTATCCTCATTGTTACATTGCTTTGAGCATTTCTTGATTGCTCCTTAGGACTTCTTCGTGCTCTTGTCTGGGATCTTTTTTAAGTGTCTTCCTTACTAAAACACTGCCAGCCCATGGCAGAAACAGGTCCATGAAACAGTGAAGAACAGGTCCATGTTTCTAAACTCCTACATACATAAAGAATTTTAGTAATAGAAATAATTCCAGGGAAGTAAATGGGATTTACTATGCAAGTAAAATTACCTACATATATGTTTGTAGGATTGGACCCAAGACATTCATTATAAACTGTAAGTTTTTATATTCTTTGCTTCTTGCAGGCTTTGAATTTTTAGCCAGAAAGGCTGATTTGGCACCTCTGGAACAGCAACTAAAATAAGGAAGAAATATGGGCAACAGCAACAGTTGTTCTAACCTACTAATTTTGGGTGGTGGTAAAAAATTGTAGCATCGGTGCAAGCATTCCTCAATTTCAACTAAGTGAAACTTCACCATCTTTTTTGCAAACTGAGGTTTTGTTGTAAATACAGTGACATTTCATACCTTTGAATAAATAAGAACCCTATATACATCCTACTGGAATGTTATCCACTAACCAAAAGAGTATACACTTTCCAGTTCCTTGTTTCCATTTTCACAAAGTACTGAGGGATAAACAGCAGTGGATTTTGTTTTTTCTTTTATAAAAGCATAAATCTGAGTATTACTAAGGAATGATGTCTTTTGCCTTGACATAGATCTACGTTCATCACAGAAGCCAAAGGATACATCCCAGTTAAGTGTATTCAAATCTGGCTGGTGTGAAGCATTTCTGCAGACTTAGTCTTATTGCTCTCTTTAGTTTCCTGTTCTGTTGCTTCATCCTCATCATCTCCTTGACAACTCTTGCCCTCCCCAAGCTAGACTTTTCCAGTCTAAGGTGCTGCTGCCAAAATCGTCATCATAATCTATTCTAAATGCTTTTCCTTTCAGCATCTTGAACCCATTTATTGACTTCTCACCTACTCAGCACATTATTCTCCTTGTTTTTACCTTAAAGATGCTGCACAAAATAGAAATTGTTTTGGCCTATACCCTCTTTTTCTTCCACTTTCTTTTCTGCTCCTTAATATCTCTCATTGCATCTCCTTTTGCCTACCCATAGCTATCTTAGCTTTGTTGCTTATCATCCCTGCCTCTTGGAAACAATGAAATTCAGAGGGAAGAAAATATAATTTCTTTGCTGGCAGTAGTCTCTATTATGTATGGATTCAAGCCTTTTCTTACGTCTTCTTAAGGAAAGCTAATGTTGTCACTCTTTACCCTCTAGCAATTGAACTTCCCATTTTTTGTCTGTCCAGCATGAAGTCAGTTGTAGGACATTTGGGACCTTTGCTTTAATGTTCTGTAGCTGTGTGAATTTATGACACCACAGAGATATTGCAGAAGCATAGGCAGTGAACTGTGAGCTGACAGATTAAAGAGAAGCAGCAGAGTTAGAATGCAGCAGGTGATCATCTTGATCTCATTTCCGTGAGCCTGGCCTGCCTTCCTCACACATTGATGTGGGTCAAGCACGTGTCCAATCAGAGGAGTAAAGAGATGCTGGGCATGCTGGCTGGGGGACAGGCAGTCTGGGTTTGTGCCCTCGGTTCCAGGCCCAAATGATCTTGCAGGATCATTTGCACCCTGTCACTGCTCACTCCCCCTGCTCACCGAGTCCAACCTTCCACTCTTCCAGCTGATGGGCAGATTGTGTTTAATCAGTTGGGTTTGGATGGAGGGTGCAACCCCCTTCGTGGTTTTCTGCATCAGCAGAATTGGATGTGACCACAAGATTGATACAATACCTGTTGCTTCTATCAGTATTTCACTTTTCAATCTTAGATTTCAAGGACAGAAGTTAATTCTTTGTGTACACTAATTACAACAAACCAGTTTCATTTAGCTTGCTGAGACAACTTGACGAGGTAGAAAATACATACAGCAAATTTTAGCCTCTATTTTTCCTTCTCGGAAGAACTTAAAGTTCCTTTTTGTCTAAATAATAATTAGCAGCAGGGCCATAGCTTGTACTGAGACACAAATCCCAGACACAAAAAGTAGATAAATCCTGGGAAATTTGGACATTGGGTAACACTGTCCTGGTAGCTAAAATCCTCTAGCAGAGGGTATCGGGGACTGACCACTGAATATTTCTCTCTTCAGCCCAAAGAGCTGCCCTGCAAGCACACTCACAGGGGGGGCTCCTCTCATGGGGATGGTTTTGCAAGTGTAGAGAAGCCATGTGGGACTGTTCACCAGAGCACAAATATCTTAATTCAAAGAGATATTTGCTGACCTGTTTAAATAAGTCAGCAAATTACTTCCCTTTTTACTAGCATGTACACTTCAGTGTAAAACTATATAAAGCACTTTAATTTTGTCAAGATGGCAATTTTCAGAAAACTTTATTGCACTATCAATGTGATCAGTGTCATCAGTTATTATTACTATCATATAGCTAAATGACAAATGACCAGATAATGTGATATCACATACAGGCCAATGTTCTTTTTCTGATGAACAATTTAGAGTTTCTAGGCTCTATTTAGTATGATATGTAAGGATTCTTGCTAACTTCTTCAGAACATACAGGATTAAATCCATGAATAATAGACACAGTGCCTTCAGTGAGGCCAAGACTTTACCCATATTTGGAAATGAAATTTAAATCACTGGCAGACTAAGTAAAATCTTAATTTTTTTCACAAGCTTTCTTTCATTTATAGAATGTATACATTCATTGCAGTTTAATCATTACCATTTCAGAGCGAGGGTGTTAGACTGATGCTAGGTATTTTGAAGAAGAAGGATTTCAAAAAATATTTATGTTAATGTAGTATTGATTTAAATGTCTCAGCATGTGTGCAACATACTCTTCAATATTATAAAAACATTTTTTACAGGATTTATGGATTATATATTTTTCATATGTATTGATATGATTTCTTTAACCAGTTCATTAAGAAGGATAAAGAGGGAAAATAATCAAATCTTGCATACAAAGTATGAATTGACTGTGCTTCCTCTCTTGAAAATAATTATTTTCTAGTCTACATTACAGTTTTCCATGAGAAGACTTAACCTCTTTAAAAGTCTTTTTCTCTTCCCTTTCTTTTTTCTTTCCATAAGTATCTTAAAAGCACAGCTACCAAATATGGCCACATTTGTAGAACGTATTTTATATTTGAGCAGATCATCTAAGCAGCAAAGAATGGGAGACTGCTTTGCAAAGTCTGTTTCCACTCAATGATTCCAGCTTCTAGTTCTACAAAGCCTTCTGGGAATACATTTTCCTGGTCTGCATTCCAGTAGCTTTTTATTTCCTGTAGCTGTGTCAAAAGCAGTAAGTCTAAAGAATGGAACAGGTTACTTTATAATATATGTACCATATGGTTTTGCAGCCTTCTTTCTTCATTTGTTTGGAAATGATTGCAGAGGATAATAGTGACTTTGTTCACTAATTGCTGTCCCATGTGCCATATTCATATATTTGAACAGGGCTGTCAATGAAGAATTTATGTTTTCTTTTTGTATTTTCTCCTAGATAGTATTATGATCAGAGGAAGTTAATTGCAATTTTTTAGAGAAACAGCAACATCTTTTGGATCATCACAAAATCCATACACTATATATACACTCTGCTTTACTTATTGTTTATATTCAAGTCTGCTTTTTCTAAAAATGTCACTTTTTGCACTCTTATGCTATTTCTTAGCATCATGTGGTGCTCTGGCATCTCCAAATTGACAATGAGAAGATGGTATTTTACAGAAGCTGCAAATTATCTTAATCAAAACTGCAATACCGGGGCTGCAGATCATAGTGGGATGACATTCTTTATGGTATATTTTCAACCTCAATCTTTATGGGGTCAGATATAATTTATTAAAAGAACCTCAATGTTAATCAATGTGGTATTTCCCCACAGTGTTGCTCATCTTTAATTTAAAATCTAAACAAATAATATTTTTTTACAAAGTAAATTATAAACTTTACTGTACAGTTATAAAATCTTATTGTATCAATTTTTTAAAAAAGCATTATTAGAAGACAGTAATTTAAGTGCTGCTATTATGAGAGGCTCCCTTGATATTGAATTACTGCCTACACTTGAGCTTTATTGTTTTATTTATTAATTCCTTTGGTAACAAGCTTACACAGGGTGTCCTACAATGTAATAAATAGTTTTAATGTTACGTATTGCATAAACGTTCAGTGTTCTCTCTACATTCAGTGATTTTTATTTCTGGTTCCTTTTTCCTATCATTATACAAATTGCGCTGGGGGATTAGTGCTGGCAGAAAGTTGTGTGCATTTCTGAGCTTTTGGCTTCACCTGGCTAATTCATCTGAACCACAGCTGGGACTGGGGGGAAATCAGTGGGAATAGAGGGCTTTAGCATTTTCCAATCTAGAATGGCAAGGCAGGAGAAGGGACATCCACTCACAACTGTTAAAAACAACAGAAAGAAGCAAGAGCAGTAAAAGAGAGAATACTCAAAGGTTTTCTTTCCAGTGATGTATAAACCTGAACGATGAACAAGGTGAAAGGGACAGGGTGAAATAAAAGACACTGAACAGCTAGAGGAGCTCTCTGGAATAGTCTTGTACTTACTGATATATTTAGTTTGCAAGTCAACAGTGCTGAAAGATGAAATCAGGGATGTTGATGGAGAAGGGCTGAAAGGGCAAACAAGCTTATCTTTTAACTTCAACAGACATTCTGGATAATATAGCACCAGAATGGACTCCTGAAGCAGAATGAAATGGGGCTTTTATAACTCGCCTTTAATTCTGACACTTTTGGAAGAAACTCACAACCACTGAAGTGTAACAAGTATGGAGAAGAACAAAGCTGCCTTGTGGGGCCGGCACACCATTAATCAGCCAGGGTGAGAAATGCAGGCGGTGGGTGACTGGTGGGATGAGGTGAAGTGGTTCCTTGGCTGCACAGACTCCTGTCTTACTTGCAGCCTAGCAGAGATTTCCTACACGTAACTGCAAAATGGTAAAGCAAATTTTCCACTTTAACTTCTGGAAGACCTTAATCTCGTAAACCAAAGAAAAATCTCCTTATTCCAGCACAGGCCAGCCATGAGGCTGTGACAGAGTCACAGAGCTGCTGGTTTGTCAGAGAGAACTCAAGGCTATCTTATACTATAACACCAATAATTCTGTTTATGTCTGTAGTGTTGCTAAAATGTGTCAAGTGTAAAACCAACATCTTGAAGCACTCAAATTTGGATGGACAGCCAAGGCAGAAAAGGAATAGAAGGAAAAAAGACAGCTATTTAATTTTACACTGGGCTTTTTCACACTATCTAATTACAGTTTGCTGTTAAAAAATCTGTGATTCTGAATGAAATACTTCAATAAACTTTTAGATGATCTCATTCATAATTTTATTTTTTTTCATTTTGAGGTTTATTTCTCACTTCTCTGAAATCTTATGTGCCTGAAGACTTGAAATTGGTATGTTCTTTTGCAGTTTCTTGTTCACCACTGTACTTACTTCTCAAACTTCCTGTCCTTTCTTCCTTTCAAGAAGAAGGACAGAAGGAGAAGAGGTCTAGTGGTGGCACAAATGAATCAAGTCATCGGATGAGAACAGAAAACACTAACCAGAATATCAAAATAAGAGCCATAGGAAGCAGCTACAGAAGGATACTATGGGGTTTGCTGAGCTACATTATCAACTCTTTTACTTGTTTTTTGCACTCTTTAACAGAGATGAGTGAGCCATAAAGTGCTTTTAATCCACAGCACTCTGGGGCACTGAATTTCACTAGTTAACAGACTTTGTGATTCTGATCTGATCCTAGAAGCCTGTTTGATGCTCCTTGTATCTTGTACTAGGAGAGACTGAGAATATAAATTTCTTACTCACCTTTTCCGTGTAATTATTAATTTAATGAGTTTTTGACTTAATTTTATTACTTATTTTAATCCTTTCCACTTTCCTCTTTTCTGGGTGTAGTTCTAATTAATTTCTTGCATGGAGACAGTCCCGTGTCAACATCCTTGTTGTCCTCTATAGCTTTGTCTGTGCCTGTTTATTCTGTGATGAGGAACTAGAACTGCATGCTAATCAATTCATGTGGACCTTCTTGATTAAATCCTGTAATTATAATGCTTTTGTTTCACTCCCAGTTCATCTCTTAATACCTAAGATTGTGTTTGCTGCTTCTGTATAGCACTAAGCACAGAATTGATTAGGAAAATAGGCACTGTCCTTTCCACTATCCCTTCCATTGCTATAAACCACCAGAATAGAGAACTAGCATAATCCACATCCAGTGATCCTACCATCCAACCCATCTCTACATGAGTTGCCATTAATTTATTTGATGCTTTGTAACCTCCACTGGTTGCAATAATAGCCATGATGGCCAAGTTGAAGATTCTGCTACTTGGTGAAGCCTGTCTTAACCCAATCCAGGAATTTTGTGTGAATCAGAAGTCCCTAAAGTTGATCTTCGGGGTCTAGGTTTATCCTTGAGACATGTTCTTAAGTATCATCTTCACATAGAACCCAGAAAGGCTGCAGAACATGTGGTCAGGACATCTGGAAGCACTTCCGTGAAATAATCTGAGTTAAAAAGCAGGACCACAACTGAGTGGTGCTTGGTAGCTCTGCTGAAGGCCTTTCTGGAGCATGTGGAATTAGAAGCAGAAGTTAAAGAGAGTCTTGGGAGTGGCCATACTCTTTTATTAGCTGCAATCTACCCTTAACTGAGGAAAAACCTCAAACTCCACCTGAATATAGAAACATTTGTTTCTAGACTCTCCTGCTTACTTCACTAAAAGCTTTGCTTTATCTCTGCCCTGAAGAGGAATGGATTTCAAAGGCTATGCCTGCTTCCTGAAATTTTGCTTTGTCCAGAAAAGGAGGCTTGTTTTGAGGATATATTTCTTTAAGGCTTTCTTTTGCTTTTTGTCACTACAAGAAGAAATCTGTGTTTGCTCTGACTCCAGATGACAACTTTTCTTTATTATTAGTCCAAAGGAAAAAGAGAAAGAAGGATTTGTCACTATCTAGACAAGAGATTTTGAGGGATAAATCCAGGTGTTGGCATAACTTGAGGGCCTAAGTAAGAATACAGCATCACAATACAAAGTAAATAACAGTTTATCCTTCTGCAGTTTGAGTAAGTGAACAAAAAATCTAGGCTCAGATGGTAATTTCCAACAGGTCTTCTAAAATCTCTGTTGAGAAAACTGAGAGGGTAACAGAAGGTAACGGAGAGGTATTGCTTGTCTCATCAATTGTGGAACTGTTTTATAGTATTTGCACGAATAATTAATAGTATCTCTTGATACCTGATGCAAGCTAAGACATCCAGTGTCCACCACACTGCCTTGACAAGTGTAATACAGTAGTTGTACTAAAACAAGTGCCTGGCTCAAGGTGGGATCCTTTCCATTATTATGTTCAGCCTAACTTATTCCGTACAGGGCAACTGAGGATTCCCTAGGGTAAGCTGTAGACAGCCTGCTGCGACTTTATGCCAGCCATTATTCTCATGGCTTACTCTACCCACTGAAACAGACATTTGGGAGCTTGGACTGAAGGGAAAAGAGAAGATTCGTGACAGGATATGTATCTCCTTACTGGAAGGATTCAAGCTGATCCAGGGTACAGCAGCCCTGACCTGCTGCTGTCTGTGGTTCCACTCAGCTATGCTGAGTAAGAGCTTGGCAGGGCAGAGCTTGAAGCCCAGCTTCTGGACAGTGAGCATAATCATCTCAGTTTAAAAAGTGTTTGCAAAAGGGAAGACCGGTGCTCAACAAGGACCTAGTCTGGCAATTACTTAGATATTCAACATATGGCATTTCTATTTTCAGTTGCCAGGGTATGTCTGAAATGTATTTTCTATGTCATTTTGTGGTAGGAAGGAGAGCATATTCATAGCCCAAGTATCCATGTCTCCTTATCCACTCACATACAAAACATCTGACTAAGATTTCATGTGTAAATTTGCAATTTCAATCAGGTCATTTCAGTTGAAGAATCCATGCTAGACATATTTCAGCAGAGTGTTTCTTAAACATCTCTAGTATGAGTGTATTTTTCAGAGTCTGCAGTTGAGTAGATATCCTATGGGTTTTAAAATACTAATTCAACATGTTATTTTTTTAATGCAGACTTTTACAGTTTTTCCCCTTGTCTGCTGATCTGTTTTGTTTTGGTGTGGTTTGGTTTTTTTTTGTGGTTGACAAAGTATTTTGTCCTAAGGTTCAAGATAAAGTGGAGACAATGTCTGTGTTTGATAGGGTAGCTCATAGGAATTAATGTGGGAGAACACAGTGTTTCTTTTTGCAGCCAAAACGGTAAAGAACCACTTGAAAAAAAACCACTAGTATTTAAACCTTTTTTTTATTTTCTCCAGAAAGACAGACTGGAACTTGTCAGCTTTAATACCATTTGGAGCGGTGAGCAGAGGGACGATACAGGTCCCCTACGCCCACTGTGATGATCAGCCCAGTGATGGGAGCCTCCTGCAGGGGTGGCAGCGTGTGCCTGCCCCAGAGCCCTCCGAGCACGGGCACTGCAGCCACGCCTGCAGAGAGGAAAGTGCAGCTCCCAGGCCCTTTCACAGCCACCCTCACTGACAGACTGTCCTCTGGGAGCTCCTGCCAGCTGGCAGAGGCTGCAGCAGCACACAGGTTGCACTAGCGTGTCCCAAACTGGGAAGAGCAGAAAAGCAGGGAGCGCAGCCAGCTCCCTGATGGTCTCCTCTTTCTGCTTCAGTGGAGCAGATAATGTCACACTCAGTGCTTGTGTCAGACATAGTCTGAAAGGAAGGCTCCCGGTGCTGCTGCGCTTTCATTCCTGTCCCTCTCAATAACAGCAGACAGAGACCACGGTCCCAAGAGAGGCGAAGTGCCATGAAATGCCGTGGAGGAGCTGATAATCCCCATCTAAGTTTTCACATGAAGGTAAGAGATAGCTTCTGGCTCCACAGGAAATAAAGTGCTGTTACTACATCCCCGCCAGCTAAAGGTAACGTGCTTAAAACCTGTCGGACCCATTGGTCAATCATCAAATGCCAGAGGTCTTGTTTAAAACAGGACTTCAAATGAATTCAGGGGGATTCTAACTGCTCTTCAACCAAAATTTAATAACTAAATACCAGACAGATAGCATATCATGCTTCCTTATGGTTCAGAAGCAAAGGGAGTTCAGCCTAAAATTCATTTGCAGACATCTGTAAAACACATTGCTGTGGAATGACAATAGAGGTGATCCATAACTTGAAGTGGACGCTTGTTCTTTATTATGAGATACAGATACAGTGACACAAAGCATTGCTTTTACAGAAAAGTGTGCCCAGAACAGTCTACAAACACAATATAACTTCATGCCAGACATTGATTTTCTGTCGCTGGTGAACACCTGTTTGATGTACACAGACATCTTGTGATTAGGCTCTGCTCGGTAGCCAGACCAGCAAATGACAGGGGTGGAGCTGGGGAGGATGAATAGGTTTTCTTTCTGCAAGCAATAAACAAACCATAAATGGGTTTATTTCTATAAAGAGTGGAAATAAAGGTTCAGCATTCAACAGGTATTTGCTTTCAGCACTTTTTTTCCATTGGAGCTGGCTTTACTTTTTTATTGACAGTCATCTATAACCCAGTGTTTTTTCTGGCAGAAAGAGAGTTTCATCTCATGAATTTAATGACTTAATGAATAAGGAAACAACATGTATATTAATTTATTTTATGCATGAATGACAAACAAATTGACTTAATTAATTATCCAAAGCAGTACAGAATAAAAGTGCTATAAGCTATTGTTCTTAAGAAATGTTACATCTCACCAGGGTTTAAAATCCTCTAATTTTTGTGGGCTGTAGTTTCCAGTTTCAGAAATTTCTCCGTCAGCTCTGTACGTCATTGCAATAAAATCCAGCTGGGGCCAGATCTGACCATGATTTCTGACCAGTTTCTGCTCCTGAGTGACGAGTATCAGTGCTTCTGAACAAACTGAACATGGGCTCTACTCTGCACATCCAAACCAATGTATCTCAGTACCTACAACGGCCAAATGAAGTGTCTGCTCTGGCCAGGTAGCCAATTTATACATCCCATATTTGTAAAGGTATATAAACTAGCTTATTTTCCCTTTGAGTTTGTCTACTATGTATTTTGGAAAGAGGACACAAAATCTCCAGTTAAGGCACTGGCTAGAAAATTAAGAAGTGGGGGTTCAGTTCAGAGGCCTGTTAAAGATTCTCACCACAGTTTATAGGTTCATCACCCTTCTCAGTAACATAACTGAGAAACTCTTTTGACAACCTCATTTCTGCCTGGGGCTATTTTGCCACTTGATAGGATGTTATATTCTATAAAACCACAAGGGAGCCTTTTTTCCTTTACGTCTTGCAAGCCTATCTGGCTTGCCTGATGAAAAAAAAAAAAAAAAAAAAGGTTA
>WAAG01019958.1:19971-40428 GCA_013390105.1 Tichodroma muraria
AAAAAGGTTGAAAAAGCTCCTTAAATTAATTCTTGTAAGAAAAATCCTTTTATTTTTAGAAGTTCTCTAAGCACCTACATGAAGAAGTAGAGAATATCATCCCATACTAATGACTGGCCTTTTCATTATTCTCAGTATTTGCTGTCCCTCTACTCTCAATGTGAAAATTTACCATATGGCTGGAAGAATCCAAAAGAGATTGAATAGATGTTCATTTCATTGCTGAAGAATGCCTATCTAATGGATTCCTTGGGGTGGAATTCTTATATTTCTCCAATTTATTATTGTTTGAATGCTGTTCCCCAATATCTAATCAAAATCTTCATTTCTGCACATTGAAACACATTAATTGCTATCTATACATTTGGCCATTTCTGGTAAAAGTGTTTAACAGAACAATCAGGAACTAGTATCTTAGCAAATAGCATTAATTTAGGAAGTACCTATTGCCTTCCTAAGTCAGTAAATCTTATGGATTTTTTTTTTTTTTGCATTTCTCATAAACAGACATACCTCTTTCAAAAAGGTAATAAATATCCAGCCTAGGACTATGTACTTTTGGCACTTTGATGTCACCTCTTGCACAATATATGGTTAAACCCACCATTCCAATATCATAGATTTCCTGCTTGTAAAAATCAAGGAAATTTTGTTCTACCCAATTGGCAATAAAATGATAAAAAAATACAGTTTACTGCATAGTGTTTCCAAAAGACTAGAAATGTACAGGTAAGGGTTTTTCCTCCTTCTGGGGTAGATACTGAGTCTCAAAGAACATTCGTTGTCCTGTTAAAAACACAGCAAGTGCCTTTGGAGTAGCCTTTCTGGTAGGTACTTATGGAATATCCATTATTCTACAGATGAGTGCCTGGAACACAACATAGAATTAAAAATGCCAGAACTTTATACATAGTGCCCAGAAAATAAACTTCAAACAAGTTGTTAGAGCATACTGCTGTGTATTCTGTAGTCTTAGATTTAGTATTAAACATGCATAATTTATGCAGTAGTAGTCTAAAAAGATCCCATTAGAACACTCAATGTGTTTTGAATAGAGTGATCATACTTGATGAAATTGCAGACCAACCAACCAGTGAACATATATGATGATTATATCCAGGTATTTAGTCTTGATTTTTTCAAACTTTTGGCTTTAAGTGTTGCTGCACTTTTTCATGGAAAATGAAAAAATTATGCACATTGAGGAAAATAAAAATTGCCCTGAAGATTATTTCTAACACATTTCATACTTAGCAAAGCAGCACCACTAAAGATTTACAGAGCATTTATTTTTGTTTTTAAAGGCCTAATCCAAAATCTATTTAAAGTTGATGTGAATGTTTTTATTGAATTCCATATGCTCATAACTATATTGTAAGTGCAAAAGAATTGCTTTCAAAAGGAGACTTATTGAATACACATATATATTAACTTACATCTAGAAATACATATCAGTATTTTTTCCTAGGAAATGCAGATATATTTAGTAGACTAAATAATGCTTCACAGCATCATTCTAATTAATGTCTCCTCACTAATGCTTAATATTTGGGAAATGAAACAGTATTTTTTCTTCAGAAGAGCAAAATATAATGGATCCAATAGAGATGTTACTACTGTTAGAACATATAGATTCACTTCTCTGAAATTAGATTAATTGTCAATTTGCTTATAAGGAACACAGTAGTATCAATATGTTGTCCTTGAGAAATTCCTGCCCCTGCTGCAGTAGTAAGAGAATATGAACTTTGGGTATGAATGTGTGAGTCAGTATCCTTATATCCTTAAGGTATCCATACTGCCTGTGAAATACCTGCTCAGTTATGCTGAACACCCTTCTGATGAGTCTCTTTCTTCCCACTGACACAGGAAGTCACCAAAACAATGAACTTAATACCTGTTTTTCATTCATGCCTTGTAGGGGAAAAACCAAACCAAAACACAACACATTTAGAAAATATCCAGTAACCAAGAGTCATAGGAGTCATAGAAAGGCATATATTGTATTATATTATATGACAAGATCAACCTCTGAATTTAGCAGTGCAAGGTTTTACCTGGTTAACCCATTCATACAATTTTTATTATAGCTATTTCTTGCATGACATTATCAAACATAAAAACGGTGACCCACTGACTGACAAAGTTATCTAGCACCAAATTTTAGATTAGTTCAGAAAAATTAACTATCTGTGACAGATTAATAAACCGTACATCTGAACATCACAGTGTTTCATGGTCTAGGAGTTCAGATACCACAAAATTTGTGGAATCCAGGTGATATTACACCTGGAATTCCTGTTTGCAATCTCTATAAAGGGTGTTTGTTATTGTATGATTATTTGGATTACGAATACTTGGAGTCATATCCGGTTTTATCCTGTGTTTAAATTAAATTAGGTTCCATTTATAGAAATTATTTACTTCAGTGTCCAGAAAATTATTTGTTCTTAAGGGTGAAAATTATTGAGTGCTGATACACACCACTACACCCTTCTTCAAACAGTGCTGAAATCAGTGGAAGAAAATAGTCTTGGAAAGCAACAGCATTTGTAAATGCCAATGTGTATTCCATGTGGAAGTGTGCTATTCCTGCCTTGCACACTGAAATAAGGAGCCATGTAGCCCGTGTGGAATTTGCAGTGCACGTGCTGACTCTCGGAGCCCCTGGGCAGTGTCATTCTCACAGGGCCAGGGTATACTCTGCATTTCTACATGCTATACTGCAAAGCAAATATCACAAGAGAAGGTGTTATTTCAGGAACCAGGGAAAGAGAGTGTAGGCTTGAGCTACCAAAAAGAAAACAAAACAAAACAGGACTGAGACTGAACTTTTATACATTTGAATTAAAAATTTATATAAGAAAATTTCATGACCCCTGTCTCACAGAACTCACAGAGCATTGAACAGCCGGAGCACAGGTACACAAAAGGAATCAGAAACTCGTGGCTTGTAGTGATGTTGCTGAGGGGCTGGGAGCACAACCACTGGTGGGGCTGAGGCTGGTTACTGCAGCCAGAGTTTGCACCTTTTGTGCTGCAGAGTTTTTGCCTTCTTGGTGCCAACTCAAATAAACAGACGTGGCAGTAGCTCACGGCAGGTATGCTGCTCTCTGCTAGGGCACAGGCAAGCCTGTCGCTGTTAATTGTCCATTTTCATCCAAAAATGTTGCAGGCATTCAGCCTGGCTAAACAAGATGAAAGTAATGCTGGGTTTGCACTTGAGGAAGGAAACAGTTCCCTACAAAGACTGCAGGAAAAGGAAATAGGGACTCCATGGGAACAGGGGGCATGTGACTTTGCTACAAAAAAGAGGATCCTCTGTTTCTTTGAACTAGTGTCCAAATATGCATTTAGCTTTTTTATGATGCTATCCAGTGGCACAAAAATGTATGTCTAGCCTTTTTTGCTTCTCAAATTTACCTTGTGTTATGGGTTGTCTCCTCACAGTATAACTAGTATGTAGAAAACACTTCTGACATTACAGGGAATGAGATCTACAATTAAATTTACAGTGTTTTCCATTGTAATTTCCTATTACCAGTACAGATTTTAGCTTTACTATATTTCTGTGAACTGGATAAAGATTATTTATGCTGAGTATCAACAAAGTTCTGAGTGGTACAGTTTCTGGGAATGATGCTAGGTATTTATGTGATGCTACTGGTGATTAAAATTTATCCCTTTTCTTAGTTCAGTTTCTTATTTGATATCTTCCGGGTACATTAAGGTAATGAGAATTTAATAAAAGTGCAATAGTTACTTATATATTAGTCCACTGGCAGGAACTGTGAGGTGCCTCATGGAAAAAATGTACTCAGCAACTGTGGAAACTAAAGCTTCTTTTTTTTGCTGATGGCTGCAAAACTGAATCAACTAATTGACTACATCTATATTTTTACAGTTGGCTTCTAACAGATTCTGAAGCTATTTTTGAATTTCTGTTTCATACTTCAAAAACACACTGCCTTTGAAAATGGTCTGATCACCATTATGCTATAAGTAATAATCAGTGTATTGATTTATTTAAATGATAAATAAAAGCAGATATTGAAGTAGGGTAGAAACACAAACAGCATCCAAATGCTCTACAGAAATATGGGAGTCCTTTAACCTGGACAGTTTCTCTGCTTGGTAGTGAGAAATAACACACAGAAAAGAAACTGCAAACAGATGGTATTTGTCATGCCTTTAAATATAAAGAAGAAGTAAACAAAAATTATTTATGTGTAAAACCAGTGTGAAACTGGGAGATCTAACATTTACAAAGTACTATCTTTGAAATCAGGGTGGGTTTTTAAATTCTTTCATTTTAAGTATTTTTGGTTCAAAACAACGGAAAACAAATTTAACAGCATGCCAGATTTTAATTTTTTTCAGGGCATTAAAATGACTCCTCAGAGATTCCAGGAAATTATTTATTCACAATAAATTAGAGCTGCTGAAACTGCCAGCCAGACTGTCTGCAGCAAAACGTACAAATGTTTTATTGTCTAGCATCATTGGAGTCTGCCAATAAAATTGGGCTTCATTCTACAGTCAGTGAAATATTGTACTCCCTCTCTATAGGGTGGTTTATTCAGTATCCACTCACATGGTGTGTTTATGCATGTGTGTGCATGTGCACGGACAAATGTGTGTTCTGAAGAGGAAAATCAAAACAGACATAGCTGAAGACAGAGTACAAGTACCTTATATTAACTTATTTTCTTTCTGAAACTTGTTCAGAGACTCAGTATATATTGTCCTCCAGCATTTATGATTTATAGTGGGCTAGTAAGATGTACAAATGAACCGTTGTTGAAGACTTTTAGTGTCATTGCATTTTTGCCTCTTCATTCAAATAATGAAAAAATTATTTTTGAAATCTTGGAGAAGTCACAGATGAACAAAGTGTGACACCCCCTGTATGGCCCCCAATATACTTTGAACAGAAGGACTGGCCTTATCTATATGGTGTTTCAATATTTATCTGGAAATATTACTTAAAAATTGAGAGAAAGATCTTTGCTCAGTCTTTAAAAAAAAAAAAAAAAGTTTGACAAGGCATGGAAATTATAAGAGGAATAACTTACAGGGATGCAGATAAAGGTCCATGCAATGTGCTTGGCATTAGGTGAGGAAGCAGACTGAAAACATCTCACCAGACATTAGAGATCTGTAAAAGTTATTGAGGCTCCTTCTAAAATGCCACTTGTAATGAACTGAGATCTTTTGACTGGCTTCATCAAAGTAAGCTTTGGATCAGGCATCCATGCCATTCCACAGTGGGCCCACACAGAACCTGAGCACAGAGGGAAAAGTGCAGTGGCTTTTCCTATAGAGACAGAGAAATGCTTCTGAGGCTTCTGAGGAACTGCTTCTGAGGAATGGCTTTGCTTTTGGACATTCGTTTTTACCACAATACTCTCTGAACTCCTGGTAGCTTTTTATCTTAAACGTTTAGTTAAAGCAGTGTACCAATTTCACTTTTTAATCCTAGCAGTAAAAATAGGTGAATTTACAAGGCTGAGTTACAAATTTACCATCTATGTTAGTGAAGTTGCCTTTGCATCTCCCCAGTTTGTGCAGAGGCAAGTAAGTCATCAGCAATGGACTCGCAGCACAGAAAGAATGGCAATATCTGTGGGTTTTGGGGTGTTGTTTTTTTTTGTTTGTTTTTTTGTTTGTTGTATTTTTTTAAATTTAAGTCTATGACTTTGATAAAATGGATTAAGTAGAGGAGCAAACAAAGGGGGAAGGGAGCTCATGGAATTTCAAAATGTATTTTAAGGGAGTGTTCTGATTCTATTTCAACACTCATTCAATCAACACTCCTGTCTCCCACGTACCTGAAGTTGATGCTACTTTGCTGCCATGCTAATACTGAATCCTATAGAGCCCAGCTGTGAATTTGATAAAGGAAAAGGAGACTAAATTCTTCTACAGCTCGGACTGCCCACAGAGTTCTCCCTGAAGGGAATTCCATAATGAACAGAATGCACCATAATGTAATACTTCCTAGGGCATTTGCTGTCTTTCCCCCTACAAGTTTGGAGAAATATGAATCTAGGGATGCTTATTTAATTTCCCATTTCAGTGGACCTTTGAGAAAGGTTCCTGAAGGGTCTTTGTGAAACCTGGGTAGGCTGGGTGAATCAATACCAGAAAAGTAGGTTTTAGCTTTTTTTATTTCCCCTCCTGCAATGGGAGGCTGTTATACCACTGTGAAGAAGAGGAGGGGAAGAACGAATAACAGGCTACCCAAATTCCTGTAGTCCTCACTCAATTAAAACCTACTTGTCTTAATTCTTTACTATTCAGTTTTGAAAGACTTTAGCTTTAAGAAATATTTTTTTTTTTGTTTTCAACAAACAAATTGATTGATGTGAAGATTATATTTAACAAATAGTATGATGTAAATTAGGGATCTCTATAGGTCTGTGCTAGCCTGCTCATGATGGGAGATGCCATTAGTAATGTACAGTAATGTACTTCGTCATTCTTTCAAATACATGCCACTTGCTCTGTGAAGCAGCAAGAAATGTAGAATTTAATTCTCATTTGCTAAACCATTACCATATTCCTGCTAAAAAAGATGGTTGATGGTATAAAAAAGAATTCCAGATTTTTATTTTTTTTTTACAGAAATGCAGCTTTCTTTGTAGTTCCATTATCATTAAATTTTATACTAGCTACTTTGAAAGGACAGTCTCCAATACTTAACTAATTATGGCTCAATTTTTGCTGCTGTTAACAAGGAATATTCAGTCCAAAAGTCAAGCTTTTCTAATGAAGCGAGACTGTTTTACATCTTAAATTGATTCAGAGATTGTTTGTGTATTTCATTCCTGCAGAAGGATAAGGGGATTTTAGTTTGATGTTTTTTGCTTGGAACTGATGAAAATTTCTCTGTGGATCAGCTGCATCTTGATTGTTCTTTCTAGGCCTGAAGTCTGTGTCAGGGGTATAACTTCAGTGTACATCTTCTAACAGGTTTCCTTGGGTTACCAAAGCTCAGAATGCTTTTAAAAGCATTAACAAATGCTTTTAATTTCCTTCTATTCTTTCTATTTTTCTTTGTGTTTTTTTTTTTTCTGAGGGGTTTGTCTTTTCAAGGCTTCCTATCTCATCCTGACCTATGGGACAGGAATCCATTTGTTAGTTACCAGTGCAAATGTGAATGGCAACTAGTGAAAACAGCAAAAACACTCACTCTTGATGAAATACTGTCATTAAAAGCAAACCTACATTCCATAAAAACCTATGTACAGTAAAAAGGATGCCAGTTTGCACATGTAGGGTGTAGCTTTTTCATCATTAGTGTCGTGTTAGCACTGTAGGAGGCATCTTTACATACAGGGAGTTTTTTATAACTTTCAGAATCCTTTCTCTGTCTCTATATGAATGGCCCTATTTACTCCTCCAGGAGTGGGGAGAGCAGGGTGTGAGGTGGGGAAGAGAGGGCACATTTCAGGTCTGAGCAGCACTCAGCCCTGGCCTTCTGAGGTTCTCTCTGGGTCAGGTTTCATGTGGCAATTTTGGTTTGCTTTACAGGTAATGGGTACTACAAATTTAGCCCA
The DNA here is from genome assembly GCA_013390105.1 of Tichodroma muraria. NCBI lineage: Eukaryota > Metazoa > Chordata > Aves > Passeriformes > Sittidae > Tichodroma > Tichodroma muraria. The sequence goes on from WAAG01019958.1 coordinate 27,534, forward strand.
TCTCCAGTGGCTGGCGCTCAAAAGTGAGAATATCTGCCTTTGGGTAGCCCAGTGAAGAAAGCTGTCCATTTTTGTGCTAACAGACAGTCATTGTGTGTCTCACCAAGAACACTACACAGCACACTCTGCCAAAGTTAGAACTGATAGCATCGATTATATTTGTCTTGCTCTTCCTAGTTGAAATTCCTATAAAACCTTGAACATAGTCTGTTTAAAACTATTTTCTTTCTTTTAAGGAAAAAAAAACACCACCCAAACAAAACCCACAAAACCCCTATTTTGTAGGAAGGAAAAGGAAAAGGAAACCTGATTGCAGGAATTCTGAGGATTTAATTTTCTAATTGATGAAGCTAACATATAGCATTGTAGCCAGATATATAATCAATTTCACATGTCTGAAGTAGTGGAAACTTGTGAAAATTATAAAAATAGAGAGATAAATAGGTTCCTTTAAGCAAAGACCAGCATAATCTTTCTGGTTAGTTTTACCTCTAGGAATGTGCCATTTAGATTTTAGCTGTTAATCAGGAAGGTATATCACAGAATTATTTGGGTTTTTTTTTAAACACCCCCAAATGTTTATTTTCCCTGAAAAGAGTAGGCTACAGTGAACCTTCTATTTATATTTCATCAGTTTCTGGACCTCTGTTTGTTCTAATAAAAAGCATAGCACTGCCAACTCAAACAGCAGTGTGGTGAAACAGAGTTCCAGCAAACAAGAAAAACCAACTTCCACACGTACAAATAAAGGGACTGAATGGGACTAATGATAACCCAAATACCAAGGTGGTTCTCCTGCTTTTTTCAAAGTCACAAGCCATCAACAGTTCAAACTCTGTACTAAAAGGAAGACTTGCAGAAAAACTGAAATGGAACTTCAAGGTGTGACAATGATGGAGAGTTCTTGAGGATTTCTTGTACATATCTTGGTCAAAGCAAGACCAAGTTTGCCAGAAGAGCTATTCCACTAATTCTAAAGTCCTTTGTGTTTTCCAATACTGTAGTTATTAAATCCAATTCTAAAAAGATGAAAAAAATAATTAAAAAATAGTATTTCAACAACATTCTTTGCCTCGCATACCTCTGCAACTGTTTCCAGCCTTTTCAGTGGGACTTGCCCCAGGAGAGCTGCCCACCAAGTTGTCCCTCCTCGTGCCAATAAGCCCTGTTTCTCTGCCATATGGGTGGAGTGTCTGGGGAAAACAACTTTCCCCTGCAGGAAACTGCACCAGCCTTTGTGAGGGTGGCATGGCTGACCCACTTTCTTTGGAAAGCACCTCCAAGCACAGCACAAGTCCTGTGGGCACATTCCAGAGCCCTCTTGTTTTCTGTCCAGCCCAGAAGCAATTCCTTGGCAGCCGCCCCTCGGTGCTTCACCCTGACTTGTCCCTGTCAGGGCCTCCTCTGAGTGTGCTGCTGCTAAAGCTGATGATGTGGGGGCAGCTGCCAAGAATGGGCAAAGAAACCTGGAGTGTGACTTTCAGCTTTTGGATGTCCAAGAAAATAGGCAGGGAGCTTGATACATTTTCTCAGTAATTCTAGAGTACGGTGGGAAGAGCTTGAGGAAAATAAGACCAAATATAATAATTGTACAGGTATTTAGCAATGGTAACATAAGCACCACTGTTGGCATTGCTGGTATCCTCACAACAGCAAAACCAACTGCTGAGGATTTGCAGTGTAGGCATGGCAACATTCTAAACTGAATTTTCAGGCCTGAGGTAGGGCAGTATGTCCATTCAATGTTTACTGAGAAGTACAGAGAAGTATATTTTTTGCGTAGCAATGAGCACCAAGGACCATCTCTGACCTAGTGTTTTTGCCTAAAAGAATTTAAAAAAAAACATCTGCATGTATGCAGTGAGTGAAGAGGAAATGAAGGATGGAAAGAGTAGGTCGTGAAACTTTGCTTCCCTTCAAAAAGCCCTCTCAAAGGCTACAGTCCACTTTGGTTTCAGCATTTCAGTGAAATGCGTATAAACTGTTATGTTGTAAACCAAGATGAACTTAAAATGAAAAAATGTTCTCCATATGTCATGTATGAAATTAACCCCTGTTCCTCTTGATTACACAAGGTAAAAATTTCTCATCTTAGTCACATGAACCATTTCCCATTGTCTCTATAAATATTTCTTGATTGACTTATACACCAACTTCACTTTTTCATAAGGAAAAAAGGGAATTGTTCTGTTAATAACATTGACTGGAAAACCGAAAAAGTAGACCTTCATTTCTCCAAGAGCAGAATTTAAATTCAAGATGGAAATGCAGATTGACCTGCAAGAATCTGTTCCCTGGCTGTAAGTTGGATTTTTTAATGGGAGAAAAACAGGGGAACACTTCTTCATTATGGTACAAAGACAGAATGTTTTTTCTATACTGCTAAAAAGATGGCTGATGTTATAAAAAAGCAAGGTTTTCAAAGTAAGCACCGAAGCAGGCTTCCCCTTGTAATACTAGGAAAGAGCTATTTCAAAATCAACATTGAATAAAATTAAGGCAACTTTCTCCTGCCTGGATGAGTTAGGTCAGAGGCCTAACTCATGTACAAAAAATATTGGTCTCTTACTAGTCAGTCATTATTTAGCTTGTCTCAAGCATGTATATTGCCCCCTTGCTGGTACTTTGCATATCAAATGACCTGGTTAATTCCCTCAGATTTGCTCTCAGAAAGTAGGTAAGATTTGAACTCTTAAATGAGTTTCAGTTTTCAATTACCCTTCAAGTTCTCCTAAAGCAAGTTCAATAAGCATAATATTCCCTATAACATTCTGGAGGCAGAGAGTGCAAAAGTTCTCAGAATTTGAAAGGCAAAATACAGCAACTAACAATATAACAATATAGCAACTCTCAATATAACAACTCTCAATACAACAACTGCCATATGAAAGTGAGTTGGGATTGTTTTGTTGTTGTTGCTGTTTTCTTTTTCTTAACTATGTAAAGAAAATAATCCCCTATAACATGAACTGGTGACACACTCTAGCTTAAGAATTCTGAATATTTACCAAATCATCTGGGAGGCTTCTGTAGTTATCTTCACAGAACTGAGAGCCCTTTTGTCCCTTCAGAATATTGTGTTTGGATGTTTGGAGTATGGGGGATCTGCAAATCCAACCTTTTTATGTTCTGAGGTCACTGCATTGTCAGTGCACAGGCAGCACTCATAGCTTCCCATTCTGAATGTTTTCTATTGAATTTGATCTTGTGGTAACAAATCAACTGGAGTGACTGTGATATGCTTCCTGAAATGAGGTCACTAAAGGACATTTCAAAGGCCTGGATTCATGTATGCCTTATGAGTGTTCTCCATATCCAATACTACATCCCCACAATAGCTTCCTTTAACTTGTTCTTTCTCAAAGTGAAGTTCTGGCTAAAGAAGCATGAAAACCACTGTTCCAAAACACTGTGACACTGCTTGGAGACCTGTCTCCTGAGCTGTGGGCTGCATAGTCCATGCCTGAAAAAAACTGAGAGAGAAGTTGTGGCATGAGGTAAAAGACAAATGGATTAATGCTTCATGGGGCTCCCTTGAGCTGTGGGTCTAGGTTGCCTTTTTCTGTCACTAACCAGTTTTGCCAGTGCTTCCATGATAGACTCTGTCTTCTCTTTAAAATGCTCACAGGCTCCTTGTGGGTGGGATCAAATGACTGCCCTGTTCCCTTCACCTGTGAAATTTCAGAGATGACTTGAAAAGGGCCATTGTTTCCCAGGAATGCCAGGCCTAGTCCAGGAAAGAAAGCCTTCATTTCAGCAGGAATTTGGAGTCTGCTTGAGAAGGCCTTGCAGTCAGTAGGTGAAAGCTATGGCACATTCATTAAACCTCTGAACATTTATGGTGGCTGAGCCTGGCCCTTTCTGGGTTCTTTTGCTTCCCCTGCTGAGTGGGTGGGAAGGAGAAGAGAAGGAGAAGGAGAAGGAGAAGGAGAAGGAGAAGGAGAAGGAGAAGGAGAAGGAGAAGGAGAAGGAGAAGGAGAAGGAGAAGGAAGCCTTCACCACTGCACTATTGGGTTTGACTGTGATCTGCCTCCACACACAGGGTTCTCTGTTCTCGCCTCTGTCCTGAGCATTTAGAGCACTCGTGTACTCTGAATGTGAGTAAGGCTGTATGTTTAGTGAGCATTTTGAAAAGCATTTCTAGTAGATTATTCTTGTATTTGAGTACAAGGAAGAAACACAGTGAATGTGTTCAGGTTCAGACAGATGATGCCTTGCTTCAACAAATTCAAAGTCACTTCTGGGGTGAAAACTGGGAATAGAAGCTATGAGAATACTTTGGTGTTTTTAAAACCCACAATTTTGCTATCTGAATTTAATGTCTTCTTGTTAAATTTCTGGGATGTTTTCTGCAGAATGCGTTGAGAATGTTGCCAGGATGGACTGATGATGGACTAATAATTCTTATTAGGAGCATTTGAGTTACTGTCATGAAATCTTTAATGCATGGCACAGTAGATGCAGAACACAAACGTGAAACACAAAGTGATAATGAATAATATTATTAAATTTGTAACCAGATGGGTAAGGGGAAGATGGGAAAAGTCTTCAAAGGGTTTTTCAACCTGTTTTTCAAAGGAAGGAAGAATCTGACCTGAATATGAACTGATGATAATAAGTACTGTGCTTAGTGAGCTGAAGCACTGGAAAATTTATTTTTTGTACAAATACATTTTTTCTGTTTTGGTTTCAGACCTCATTTAATCTCCAAATGGTAACACTATTGACATTATATAGTCAGATTATAATAAACCGACTGTGACTGTTTTCTGAAAGTATGGTACAGAATGTAATAATAGAGCTAATAAATAATGTATCTTAGAAAGCTCACAAATATAATTTATGACAACTTGGATTTTATTTCTTTTCTTTTTCAAGAGGTTTCCTGTGATCTAACTAAAAAAAAAAAAAGTTGTAGCACTATGTGTCCTTAGACCCTGGTATAGATGGCACACAAAAGGAAGCTTGTCCTTTTGGGACCTGGCTCTGAATCAATTACAGACGACAGAGAAATACTCTTTTGTGGCTGCTAAAGTTCAGGAATGAAATCTGGCAGGCTTAGCCAATTCCCTAATGCAGCATCCACATTACCAACATCAAATTGGCAGCTTTTGACCATCCCAATGGGGACAGGGTAATGAATAGATTTAGTTAAGGTGTCCTGACTCATCTACAAAGTGCCTGGTATGTGCACCAAGGCTCTCCTGTATAACATCCAAAAAAGTGTCATTCAAAGAAAAATGAAGTTAAGAAGGTTTGCTGGCTGCTATAGCACTGCTACTGCACACGCCTGAGCTTCAGTCTGCTCCCACTGCCCTAGAAAAAGCTACTGTTCATTTTTCTTTTAACTGCTACATGCTTAGGTACTGTAAGGAAAGTACATTTCTCATAATATATGATTTTTCACTATGTTGTCAAGGAAGACAATTTCTTTATGGTATTCACATTTTCTTTTTTTTTCCCTCTGTCACTTCAAAATAATTTACACCGTGTCAAAAGACTGCTTGGCCTAATGGTAATTTTAGGTGATTTTCCTTGGAAGGAGGCACTGTCATTCTTAAATCTCCAGGCAGTGTGCTTATGAATTTCCAGAGTGTGATACAAACATAATTTTCCTGTGAGGCTCTTCCCTCTGACTGTGCAGTGAGGATTGACAATGGATCCAAAAGTAACTACATCAGAAAGCCCAATGAAATCCAGCTTCTACAGGTGGGATACTTTCTACAAGTATCTCTAAATATCTACTCTTAATTTTTTTTTGTTTGTTTTAATAGAAACCATTCTTAAAATTTCTTTACATTTATTTCTAATGCAAACACAAATAAATGAGAAAATTTTTAACTCAAATTGTATTTAATTTTTTCTATCCTCACTCATATCTCTGGAATCCATGCCAGCGCTCAGGGGAAAAAAAAATAATAAAACAAGGGTAAAAAATTTTGTCTCTTTATACACACTCTTCTGTTTAACCTTCTCCTTTCCTTCATTCAGAAAAATGAAAGAGAACAAAATAACCTAGGTTAAGTTCAAGTTTCTTTGTTTATTTTGGTTGCTTCTGAAAAGATTAGTAACATTTACAGACTCATAAGGCACCGGTGATCCAGTGCAATAGAAAGATAATAAAAAAACAAAGTCATTTGAGTCACGGAGTGATCTTTTGGACTGTTTCTTTCAATATGAAATGGAACTGAGGTTTCGAAGGGCTTGCATCACCAATTCTCATCTTCAAACTACTGTAAATGAGGTTCTATTTCACTGTATAAAATCGTATTGGACTGGTGTCTAATGTGTAGGAACTGAGCCCATGTGCATAACTATAAATATGTATATATGGATGTACAGTCTCCATAGGATTTGTTTGTTCTTTCAATACTTTCAGATTAGTAATTGATTTGCTGCCATGCAGAAATCCCCCAAGGAATTACATTAGAGAATCATTTTAAATATTTGCAGAACCTCCCAAGCAGAAGACATTATAAATGTTATACGCAGAGAGAGATATCATCCATTTTTCACCCAGGCTGTGATAAGCAATATGGGAAAAAAAAAAGAGAGAAAAAGTCTCAATAACAAAATCCACATTGAAAAGTTAGGCACTTTGAACTTTCCCATCACCTTACCAGTGTTTCCCCACGGGCTGTCTAAAAGACAACTCAGCAATGTCTGAATGGGGCTGCACACAATGGCTCCTTCACAAGAAGGTCTTTAATTGATTACGGCTGTGTTTATAGAAGCAGAAGAGAATTTACTCAAAATGACAGATTGCCTTTAGTGTTAAAATAGTTTAGTAATGTTAATGGTAAAGGAGGTCCCCGCCACCTCCTCTTCAGCTGCACGAAGCCCTAAAGATGAGCTCTTTGTTACTGCAGCCCCCGATCGCTTTTTGCGCTCCCTCCTCCCCTGCCCGCCTCGCCCGTGCTTCCAGAGCGGGATGCTCCCGGCGCCACACCCAGAGCCGGCTCCTGCGGAGGCACGACCCTGCAAACCCGCAGATTCCATCGCAAATATGATAAACCGGAAGAATACACAGCACAAAGCTCCGGGAACGCGTCCCAGCACCCTGCCTGTGTCCCTGTGCTCGGACAGCCCAGGGCAGTGCTTGAGAGCACGGCCGAAGGGCCAGCCCGACCCGGGCGCTGGAGTAAGCAGCTTTTCCCTATTTATATTCGAGCCCCCGCGGTGACGAGGCCCCGGTGCGGCGGCTGGATGTGCTGGAAGCGCTGGATGTGCTGGAAGCGCTGGATGTGCCCCGGGCCCCCGGCCCCTCCCGCGGGGCGCCCGCCGCGGGGGCGGCATCTGCCGGCCAACACTGGCCCCTGGCGGCCAGCGCCGCAACGGCGCGGGAATGCCGGGCGCGCTCCCGCCGGGAATGCGCCCCGAGCCGCCGCCGGGAATGCCGGGCGCGCTCCCGCCGGGAATGCGCCCCGAGCCCCCGCCGGGAATGCCGGGCGCGCTCCCGCCGGGAATGCGCCCCGAGCCGCCGCCGGGAATGCCGGGCGCGCTCCCGCCGGGAATGCGCCCCGAGCCGCCGCCGGGAATGCCGGGCGCGCTCCCGCCGGGAATGCCCGAGCCGTGGTGACGCGAGACTCAGCGTCACGGCGCGGGGCGGCTTTCAGAAGGACAAAGCACTTTACAGCCTTATCGCACCTGCCAAGCCCGGAGGCGAATGTCATTCTGATTCACTAATATTAAAAGAAAAATAATTAAATATCCCCCACCCCGATATTTTAAAACCCCCATAAACAAGGAGTTAACTGCCGGAGACCCAGAGTAACTCGGTTGACAATGATGAGCCATGGAGTTCACACACCTGATTTCTTCCTTCTCCATAAAGGAAAGATAATAATTTATAAGTCTTCTCTTCGGTTCTAATGCAGCTCAATTAGTTGAAGCTTGAAGTAAGCACAAACAAAAATCCCGAACATCAGAGACGATGCTGTGCAGCTAATTCTGTATTTGGAAGGCAAAGTTAATGTCATCAGACATTATATTTGATTTAATATCAAAGATACTTAAAATGGATCCTTTCTTTCACCTATATGACTTCTAGTATCAGGAGAGAGCTATCATAAGTAAATGATGGCATTCCAAACAGACATTAATAAATCAGGTGAATATGAACAATAGCAAAATACCCTGAAGAAGACTCGGGGGTATAAATATCCCTGCCAAATACCTTCAAAGCTCTGATTGTGCTGAATGCCTCTTGATTGGAAAACACATTGTTGTGATGCTTTTTAGTGAATTTGTCTTTCCCAGATTTGAGGCTTGACTTGCTGCTGAATGACTCATCATGCTGCCTGCTCCTATGGTCATGCTGAAATATGCTGCTAAAGCAACAACCTTTTAGGGAATAGTAATATCTCCATCGTAAGAATAGGAAGAAAGAACACATTCCACTGAGTAGTTTGGGCAGATATTAACAATGACTTTTGCTAGGACAACCTGCCCTAATGAGATCAAGCCTCCCATGAACTGCCAACCTCAGTGCATGAGGATGCAATTTAGAATGGTGAAGTAAATGTTGTTAGTGACATGATAAATAATTTATAAACAATCCCCTTCGTTTTCATATCCTAGACTCCTTAAGCTCCTTTTCTATCCAGAGGAGAAGAAGGTCACCCAGAGAGGTCAAATGAGGAAGTATTGCTTACTAAGCTTACCATGAAGCTGTAAAACTGGCACGTGAATATGGATTTCAGTTCACTTCTCAATGATACCATTATTGCACTGCAAGAGCAACACGTGGCTATAGCACCTTCCACCTCTGTAACTGTAGTGTCAAGAAAGCCAAGAGGAACAGTCTTTGTACACCCCTGAAGTCACAGGACACTCAAAAATGGAATCTTATTTTTGTCTTTCATCCTCCATTAGGACTGTCTTTGCATATTTTTTCTAAAGACTCAGAATGGAACCACTTAGCTGAATTTGAAATACTGAAAATATGTCCTTTTTTAAAGAAAAAGAAACAAAACCAAAACTGAAACATTTCCAGTTTGCAGTTTTGGAAAATACAGATCACCTGAGGCTGGTAAAAACACACACATATTCAATAGATATGAGAAGGCCAAAAGCAAACATTAACAATAGTCCTACTGCAATCTCATACAGAGTACATATTTATGCAAGAAATTTGTGACAGAAACAATATATCTCGTGTGAACTCATAGAGCTATAAATGCATTCTGCTTCTTTAAGCCACAGGAAATGTCAGAGTTGTAAGTTCCCAGTACAAACACATTCAGAAATTCAAAAATAACTAATATTTGCTCTTGCAGATGTACATCCCATTCAGGAGTCAAGTCAAGAAAAGTAGGATTAACTCTCCACTCACCAATACAGTCCATCCTGGTAGACTGGAAAAATCAGTAAATGAAATCTCAAGGTGAGTGTGATATCCTGAGTGTATGAGTTAGTGGGCCTCCCTTAACATCAGTTTGACTAATGATGAATTACTCAGCTGTTTCTGTCTCTGGAGAAATAAAGTTGCCTTTGCTATATATATATGCTTACAATCCCTGTAGTTAACAGCCTAGAAGGGAAATCTAGCCTCTAATTTTTAAATATTGGAAAGGCTAATAAATTCTTGTGCCTAACATATAATTAACCTATGAGACTGCTTGGCATGGGCTACTACTCTGACAGATGCAAAAGTAGATTAAAAATCACACTCCACAGGAATAACACTTGCAGTAGCAGTAGCTAGGACAAAACTTATAATAAGATCTGTCAATCCTGAGGCTTTGAGGAATATATTTCTTCCCTTGCACAGAGACAGGAGCGTTTATTACAGCATTATGTCCTCTATTGCTTGCTACTTTTCCTTCAAAACCTGTCATTAGCAGGGTGCAAAGTGGAGAACAAGATGGAACAATTAGTCTCCTCTTGTTAGACATTTCTTGCACTCTTTGGCCATTGGAGAAGTATGTAAATGGAGTCAAGGAAGCATTGAGGAATTGCCTGGGGCCTGTTTTAAAATGCAATGGAACTCATAACAGTGCTTCAAATTATTACTTATTTTTGATTAATAGATGTATTAGTGGAAATGAGGCATAAATCAATCTTGGTAATCATAAAAAATACAAACAATTTTATTAATCTGCTCCTCAAACAAGAGACAAAATTGTTCATTTGATTTCATATAGTTATTACTGAAGCTGCAGTCCCAAACATCCTGAGCACAGAGAAGGCTGTATGTTTGCCCTTTGGACATGTGGAAACACAGGGGGTGGCTGTGCACCTCTTCAGCCACCTAAACAGAAAAAACAGGCCTCTCCTCAAGCAGAGGAAATGCCCCAAAGATGGGGAGAAAACAAAGAGAAGTGTTTTTAAAAAGCTCAAAGATAATTCTGAAGCAAAAATACAGAGAATGTAATACAGTGTTTGTATAGAGCAGACTATGAGTGTTAAATAAGCAGTGAAATCTTACAGAACTCATCTACTACAAAATCACACATTTGCTTCTACAAATATGTCTTAGTTGTCTGATGTCAGCTCAGAGAACATCTAAAATAACGAGGTTATATTGCATTCACACTTCCTAAGTGATACATGTTGTGGAGTGTCAGCTGCTTCATAATAAATGGATAATTTTGTGAAGGGAACTTTAAAAAATGCCATTGTTTTAAGGAGGTGCTGGTGTCCTCCCTGCCCAGATTAAATCCTGTCAGGAACGGAGCAGTGCTGTGGCCCTTGCTGTTGTTCAACCCAAATTGAGCATGAAAAGAACTACAGAAACAAGAATTTCCTTGCTCCCACTTCTGATCCAGGCAGTAACATGGGTATGCATTAAATGAGTACAATGTGTGGCAATCCTTTAGAGCTGCTGTACCCACACTGTGACTGGAGCTCTGCCCATTGCTGAAGCGTGGTGCCAGCTGGGCAAAGCAGGACAGCTGGGGCATAGCTTTGCTCTGGCACTGCTGAAATTCCACACAAGTGCTTTGGGGTCAGAGAATACGATTCTGTTAACAGCTACAAATACGTTACAGGCTAAAGAATATCCCTTACTAATCTCTGCATCAAGTTCCTTAGCTGGCATTGAGTCTGACCCAGCTCTTGGTGACAGGTGTGGGACCTTTGCAGCTTACATAAATGGATTATATTTGATGTTGGGCACTTAGGAGAATGAGTGGGGCTTTCACTGTGTTTTTGGGAGGGACATTTTCTCATGCGGTGGTTTGCACGGATTTTAGTGATTTTTGCAAGCTGCCATCCAGGGATGAGAGTGTCAGTGAATCAGCACTGCTTGCTGACAGCATCTGGACACCTTAGTGTCTCAACCTTCACATACTGTGCCTGGCCAGTGATCTAATATAATCCACAGTCAAAAAACAATCAGAAAGAGGGGATGGTATGTGACAAATGTAATGTCTTTCTCTACTGCAATAGTTTATAGTTAGAGATTGCTGCTGTATCTTCCATTACAACTTTCTATTGACTGAATGTTCATATTCAGTAAAATATTAACACACAGGGCTTATTTTCATTCTTTTTGTTACACAAATGCCATAAAGATTATCCTGTGTCCAGGAGGCTTTAGTTGCCTGTTCTTTATAAGCTCAGCTTTGTCAGGAGACTCTTCCTTCTCTATGGTACGTGCTGGAATTGATAAATCAGGTTTTACTTTGAAAAAGTGGGGGAGCCTAACTCAAAATATATTATGTACCTTGCTGAGCCTTTCTCTCAAGAGCTGTTTTTGTAACAGTTGCATATTCCTTACACACACTTGACAAATACACTTTGTGTATTGCAAGATGTGTACACATCCTAAATTAATCTATTTAGAAACTCTGGGGAAGCTCATTCCTCCCTGTATTTATATGTAGCATGTTTCTGTCTGTGGCCAATGTGCCCAACATCAGTCATATTCACACCAGCTTGTTTTAATCACCTTACTCAGATGCCAATTCAGGTATTAGTTTCCCTATGAAATTACAGTGATCTGTCCTGTAAAAGTGACTTTTTATTTTTGTTTCCTACCAAGAGCCTTCAGCTCCCAGTGTAAGTACCTGAGATGGATACCTAGGTGTAGGTGATAATGATCTGAAAGTCCACCTCTAACAATGCAAGCTATTCCTTAGTGAGAATCTTTTTTCACATAATTCCCTGGTGTTTTCACAGTCTGAGGTACTTATTTTAAATACCAGAGCAGTCTAAATATATCAGTGGACACAGATGTTTTCCATTGTACACATCCTCTGTGCAGGCTTTATTAAATTGTCTGTAACTAAGCAGGAGGAATGAGCCTCCTCGCTGTGTCACGCTTTCTGTTGGCTTGTTCTCCGGGGCAGGTCTTGGTGCTGCAGCCCAGTTAGACACACTTTGGGCTAACCCTGGCACAGAGGGCATCCTGATGTCCTTCTCCACATTTACTTTCCACTTGATGTAATCCATGGAGGAGATTCCAGGGCTTAGAATTCAAATCCCAATATGCACAACGACTATTTTTTCCCCCATGTAATAATTAGGAAGCCTTTATGATCATCATAATCCTGTTTTGTACAGAGCCCTAATTAAAATAAAAGCTTGATGTTGGCCCATAACTGGCTTGTGATCTCCTCACATACTCATCAAATTACCTCCTGCATTTTGCTTTTATTTGCCCCTTCTTGCACATTTTGCTTTGCCAATAGATGCCACAGTTAGCTTGCCAAATTGCTAGTTGGAAATTGCATTTACAGTTTCCAAATTATATGTTAGGTTTTCATAATACCTTAAATAGATAAACATTTGAAGAAAGTCTCAACCATACAGTCTTACATTTCCCTGCCTTCTGAGGTAATTTTGCCAAGTAAACTATGAAAAGACATCGGTTTGGGATGCAAATCAGGTCTTTGTATTTACATAACCGAAGTCCTTGATCCTCTTTTCCATGTAATGCTTGAAGTTATGC
>WAAG01019958.1:44617-55468 GCA_013390105.1 Tichodroma muraria
TATATATATATATAAACTAAGACTACTATAATTTCTAAAAATACAGCTGCAGAACCAGTAAACACATTAGAATAAATACGTTAAAATCTGTATGGGCGCTTTCTGAAATACCAACCTCTTGAAGTGTGTTGGGATAGCTAAAAGCAGTGACTACAAAAAAAGTGAGACAGATAAGCAATAAAAATATTGAGCTATTGTTTATTGTATTCAAATACAAGGTCACCAAACTAATAAGTGGGTCTTATACACTGTTATGGACAGAATCCAAGCAACTTGCTCAGTGCTTTGTTATTTACTGCTTGCTATTTATTAAAGAACTCTTGCATAGAAGTGGAAGGTTACCTCAGGATTTTGCATTTGAACTGTGGGATATGTTCCCTGTCTGGGAGATATTACAGCTCAACAGATGTCTCCCAGATGGTTCTCTGATCCAGTCGTACACAGAAGTCAGGTCAGCAACTTCGGAAATAAAATTCAACTCACAGGAAATACTTATAGTGGATTCAGCATGCAGCAATATGACCTTTATTAGTGTTGAAGGAAAAAGAAGAGAAAAAGTTTACACACTTAGAACAGAAAGCTTTTGGTGAAAATATCAGAGAAACTTTTAGTTTGGCATTCTTAGGGCTTATCCAAAGTTAAAAATAAAATAAATAAAAAATAAAGGTTTAATAGAATAATGAACTTCTTGATAAAAATATTAATGAAACTTTTAGTTTGCTATTCCTGAGACCTACTCAATGTGAAAGAAATTTGACACCAAACACCTAACCTTTCACATAACCTAAGTGCCTTTTTAACATGTAGACACTCAGCTTAGGCACTCTGCAAACCCTGCATTCAAAATGACAATAAATATCAATGTTCATAGGTATCTGTTTGAGGTGTTATTCACAAAGACTAATTCCATTATCCCTAAAGCCAATGCAGGCAGAGAAGCTACCAAGAAGTGCTCTGTTATGAACCTCTCCTAGGGCAGGGAAAAGCAGCATCTCAGGCACATGTTAAAGGAAGGGAAACAATCCTGCTCTTGTGGGGTTAGCTCAGAGCCAGACCAGCAAGCAGAAACCCCATGTGGTGGGACAGTAGGAGCACTCAGCTGGCATAGGGAACACAGCAGAGCATGTATGCTTGTAATGTTCACAGAGGCCACAAAAGAAAACAGATGACTAAAACTTGCACTTGTATGCGGTTTCAGTTACTAGTGTCATCTCTATGGCAGTGTCATTTGATATGTGCTCCATTTTTTTAGCATGCTTTGAAGAATTCTTGCTGCACACCCAAATTAATTTTAAATTGGCTGGTGTGGTACTTATTTGTGCCAAACATAATAATTAGTTGTAAAGTGGATTTTCACATCCTGCAGGTAGATGGTACATTTTTAAGGCTTTACAGAATGCCAAGGTCACTGTGCTCGTGTCCTGTTGGTGTCAGAGCCCTCAAGGCATCAATAGGCTTTAAGGGCCCTGACCAGCCTCAGCTGGAGCCTCCACTCACACCCCTTGTCCACAGGGCAGGAGCTGTTTTTAAGCCGAGCTTTTGGCTTTTGGTGGCATGGGCAGCACTGCTGGAGGAGTGCTGGTTTAATCCAGTGCTGGTCATACCTGCACTTGGCTACTGAGCTCCTTGATTTAGGCCTTGACCTTCAGACTTCAGCCTGGACTATTGCAGTGCTGTGGACCTGCCTGGCAATTCCTGGAACTGATCCCGACGTGTGTGGGCTGACTGTGCCTCCATGTCAGAGCTGTATCATCACAGTGGCCTTGTCCCGTGATGTGGACTCTTGGCTGGATGTGGTGGATGTCTCTGGAGGTTCCTGCTCACCATTCTCAGGTGCTGTGGGGCTGTGCCCTGGCTGCCCTGCTTTGCTCAGCTCCTACCTTGCCTTTCCTGATGGCCAGAGATGCTGCCCACTGAGGCTTATTACTCTTGTGCAGCTTGTCCTTAGTCTTCGGTATATCTTCTTATTATGCAGTGATAGTTAATATTTGTTAGATTTTACTTGTATCTTTTTGTTCTAGATTTTCTATTCCTTTTCCTCTTCAGGTTGCCAGCTGATTTTGCCCTTCCTTTCATACCCTTCTTCTCAGGTTCTCACTAGGCCTCCAAGTTGTGGATCTCACTCCACTCTCAAATTCCCATCTCCTTCCTCTAGGAAATCCCTGACAGCTGTCTCAGTAGAACTACTTCATGCCTATCCTTGATGAATGAAGATTTATGATGTGATCTGTCCCTAAATCAAGCACTTCCTCAGGCAGCTTCCTCACAAAATGCATCAGAAGAATTTTACTGAAAGTGGGAGAAAAATCTCAGGAGTTATAAGAGAAGTAATAATTTATTATACGCTCTTAGTGAAATCCAAGAAAGGTCACTGAACTTAAGAAGATTGAGGAGGAGTGGGGGGTTGGGTGTGGAATAAAATGCCAAACTCTCTCTTAATTGAATCTTAGGAGTACAAATCCCAAACTCTTCTCTTTAAAATATTCATGTAAAGTTTCTCTTGCCCAAATTATTGCTGAATGAGCAGAAAGGAAAATGCCATCATGTTTTGGTTTGGTTTGGCTTATTTCTGGGCTAAAGTTCTGGAATAAGTAATAAGTTAGAAGAATGTTCTGCAGTAAATGCAGTGTCTGACAGATGTGCTCCTTTCAATGCAGACAAGAAGTTTCCTCCACTAACTAAAGCTTATGCAAAAAATGTAAATAAGAATCTGCTATTTGGTTCCTTCCATCAGGGGGTACAACCCTGAAACATTACTAGGAGATTTCATGAACCCCATGCAGGCTTTGTTGTGTATTTTCTACACTGATGAACTGATTTATAAGCAAAAGGGCTAGGTGCGGAAAAAGAAAAATAAAAACCACAAAACCAAGCAAATGATAAAAATTAAAAAAAAAAAAAAAAGAAGAAAAAAAAAAACCAAAAAAACCCCAAACCCAACACCAACAGGAAAAAAAAACACTGCTAACCAAAGGCCCCCAACAGCCCCTATGGCCACACAGGGACAGTGGAGTTTTGCCTCAGCACAGCTCTTGGAAGTAGCACCAAAGCAGCTTCCTCTTATCCCTGTTGTTACAGTGGCAAAGGGCAGCTCTCTTATGAAGAAAATAACTCATTTCCCACTCCCCCAGCATTCATTTTCACAGTCTTCTGGTCCAAGCATTTTGCTGAACTTGAGATTGGGGTTGGTTTGTTTGGGTTTTTTTGCCACAATGTGAAGCAACTGAGAGTATCAGGTGTTGGTTCATTACGAATTCTTTCTCTACGACAAGAAATCAAACCATAGCAGCCAAGGTTTCTACATTTCCAAAACCCCCCCTTTGTCATTGTGATTATCAAAAGCTTTTTATGGCCTCCTGACTGCCATGTTCCCAAGGCTGCGTTCCACAGTGCCTTTTGTCCATTTGTTCCACCATTTATATATGAAAAGTTGATGTTTTCTTTTTCTTACATGCATTGTAGCTGTAAGCACATATGGGCTGGTTAGTTTCTATACAAATCCATTTAGATCAGACGTATTATCAATAGCTCTGCTATAGATTATCACTGCTATATCCCTATAGCTGATGAAAAGGCTACTTTAGTAACTAAAAAGGCAGTATTCCTTCCTCCTAAAATTAAGGAACTAAGAGTAGGAAATTCCAGGGATTTCCTAGGCAGAGTATGCCAGCTGCACATTCTCCTTTGACGAACAGTAAATTTAAATTGCAGCTTTCCTGGTGGCTTTCTGATCTGAACTATACTGAATGCTCAGACTTCAATCCAGCCAGTAATTAATGGGACTAATGTGCTTCCATCTTGCTCCCGAAGGGTTCTGCTCGAGGCACAGTGCTCAGCCCCAGGCCTGCAGAAGCTGTTGGCAAAGGGAGCAGTCTGTGTGTAACACTGGGATACCGCCAAACTCCACGGAATGGCCCTGCCTAAGGTAGCCTGACAAATATTTATAGGAAAAAAGGATTACTAAGATGATGATCTTTCACTTACAGACCTCTTCCAGGTCATCTGGAAGTACACAGAAGGCAATGCCATGATTCGCTGCATAGATTTTATTAAAACTGCACTACAAAAATAACTGTTCTAAATGTATAAACAACTTGGT
The DNA here is from genome assembly GCA_013390105.1 of Tichodroma muraria. Taxonomy (NCBI): domain Eukaryota; kingdom Metazoa; phylum Chordata; class Aves; order Passeriformes; family Sittidae; genus Tichodroma; species Tichodroma muraria. The sequence continues at coordinate 48,717 of WAAG01019958.1, forward strand.
TAACCCGAGTTTTTTTTATCTAGAAGAAGAATGTTTGGCTCAGGAGGATAAATAATACTTAAATATCATAATATAAACATGAAAATAATTTGTTATATAAAAGCTAGGGGGGAAAAGTGGGCTTATGAGAGTGTGCTCTTGAAAGACTTTCAAAGCAGTCACGCTTGTATTCAGTAGAACTAGAATAATAACACGCTAGATAAAAACTCTAATTAGGGTACAACAAGCAGGTCCTAGGGGGAAATAAAGCCATTTATAGTTGTGTGTTAAATGAAGCAGAGCTGCAAAGTAAATTTTATAGACACTCTGCACTGGAAAGAATTTAGCCACTAGTAAATATCCTTATGTTTTGCTGTTTGGCTTAAAATAGTGTCCTCTCATTCTCTTATACTTCTCCTTTTATATAAGACCTGATTCCAATCTCTAGGCTGTCTTTGGCACAATATATAAAGTGTAGATGTACACATCAGATATTAATGATTGTTTGAGCTCTTCTGTTTAGCAGTGAAAGTGGGAAGTCCACTTCATTCCCATATGAAATTTGTTATCCTTTTCCATGATTTACACAAAGCCTTAGTGATAAGTGAGCTGCTGTAATTCAAGTCAATAATTCTTCAGAAGACTTTTAAAGTTATCAAATAAAATTCTTTTTGCAGCAAAGAAGCTTCTTCTGCAAGAAAAATGAAATTCTCACCAATGAAATTCTGCCAGAGGACAAGTAGAGGTATTTCCTAGCATTAAAAAATAGAGTTGAGACACAAAGAAGTTTTAAAAAAATCACTCAAACAGAATAGGAGTCAGTTACAACATAAGACTTCTCAGAGTTTGGGAAATATATAGATTTTTTAAATGGAAATTATGGTGATGAAACCTCGTGTATCAATTTTAGTCCTTATAGTTGTATACCAATAGTTTTAATAGTTTTAAGTCCAGGTAGATATTCTTACTGCTGATCTTACCAATACTGAAGAAATATTTCACGCTGTACCTGGGTATCAGTGGGACTATCAGTGAAACAAGGGTCTAAATTGCCCAGTCATGGGTAGAAGAAGAAAAACAAGTGGCTTTTAACCATTGCTGTGAGTCGCTTGGAAGCCAGGGCTGGCCTCTGGTTAAGCCTGAAGAAAGCCAGAGGATCTTCTGTCGTGCTGCCCCATTCGAATGTCTTACTGCAGGGACACTCCAGCTGTGTAAGCATGTGCTGGACACTTGGGGTCCCTAGTGCTGGCATCCCAGCAGCACAGCATTTTCAGCAACTTTTAAGGGTATTTTAAACTTCAGGTACTTGTTGCCTACATAAGTATATAATATATTTTATCGGAAGGCAGTATTAGGTGTTTTTGAAGGTGATGCTAAGCTTACACCTGGAAGTAAAATGAGCATTATCCTATGTATTCAGCAAAATTACTGCAACCTGGTGATTTTATATAAGCCTACCTCAAAGTAAATTAGTGAAAACATATTCAGAATGAGAGTTAGCACAGTTACGTGACAGGAGCTCAGTTTCAGTATAACTGAGTTTGCAAAACTGAACCTTACTTTTAAAATGGATGTGAATTATCCCTCACCTCAGAGCCTGCTGTGGATAGAATGATGCCCCAATGAAGTTGGAAGTGTAGTCTCATGTAGGCATTTCCCTATCAGACCCCAGTGTGAGTGGCAGATGCCATTTCAGTGAGGGAAAAACAGGCTTTATGTACTCCTTACCTCTCAGAGAGTGTAATTTCCTTGCTTACATATTGAAAATAAGATCCAGATCTCTGACTGGCAGAAGTGTGCTACATGCATATCTGAAAGTGGGAAGGCTGATATTAAGCTAGTTCCAAAGCTCCTTTCTGCTGGAACTGGCTGGCACTGACCTAGCTTGCAAGCTGTTCTGAATTGTATAACCTGTTTTCATTCCTTCTCTGGTTTTGACATATGGGGATCACCTGAATGGAGCTGTGCCTTTAGCACTTCTGTACAGCAGGTACCTGGTTGAGTATATTTCCTCTGTGTGCTGCAATCAATTCAGCCTTATTGTATTAACATTTCTGATAAGAAGATGGAAGAACTGCTGCAAAAATAAAATAGAAAGTGTTCGTAGGAGTTCATAGAAAGGGCAAATGGTGAAAAACAATTAGTTCACATGAAACAATGCTGTTCTCTTGAAATCACTCTGAGAAGATCATCAGTGTCATGTCTGAAAGTCTAATGGAGCTCTTGGCTAAGACCCCCAGCAGTGTGGATCAAACCACTGCGCTTCTAAATATAAAAGTGGTAGATGACTTATGGAAACAGAAAACAGAAATAATGCCTATACAAATAAATAAGATCACCTATTTTTTAGCAATAATTGCTAAATAGAAATGTCCTCCTTAATTCCAGATGCTCTTACAGCACAGAAAAATGAATTCCAAAACTGAAACCAAACCTACCATTCTAACTGACTATGTAGCACAGATAAACAGAAAGAAATATAAATACAAACTTGAATTAGGTATCTCAAATCTCAGTATACTTCCCCCTTTTTGCAAAAGTCTTTACCCAAAGCAGTCCACATCTGCATCTAGGGAGAAGAACATAAGAACAGCTTCAAAATTCATGTGAAATTCCCATATTGTCAGAAAGAGCTATTGATAAGACATCTGATCTAAATGGATTTGTATAGAAACTAACCAGCCCATATGTGCTTACAGCTACAATGCATGTAAGAAAAACACCAACTTTTCATATATAAAAATGCTGCAGAGTTCTATAAAATAAACCAAAATGTTGACAGTACAGTATCATTTGCAATTAAGAGTCACAGCATCATCTAGTGGTCAGATATGAAAAGGAGAATTCTTAGTGGATTATCCATTGTTTTTGTATTTTATTCAGACAGAAAAATTAAAAGCGTAAAGAAAATGGCTGCTTATGCTCAGGAAAGCAGTTACCTGGCTTAAAGCCTTCTTTAAATATCAACTTCCTCTTTTCACAGAAAGTCATTTTTACAGCAATCATTTTGCAGTCTCTGAGGTTGTATGTATGCCTGTGTAGCTGTGGTGGGTTGGTCTTATCTGGATGCCAGGTGCCCACCAAAGCTCCTCTCTGCCTGCCCTCCTCAGCGGGACAGGGCACAGGGAATGTAACACAAGGCTCACGGGCCAAGATGGGGACGGGGAACGCCTGTGGCAAAACCGAGGCAGGTCCACCTTGGGGCCAGCCAGCACCGGCTCTTCTAGAAGGGCAAACTTCCAGCAGCTTCTCACAGAAGCCCGTTACCCCTGTAGCCTCCTTGCTACCAAAACCTTGCCACAGAAATGCTGGGCAATAGGACCTGACAGAATACAGCTCGCCCACACCTGGAGCCTCTGTACCACGGACACCATGCTAGCAGTAACAGCCAGGATCCTGCCAGCCTCGCCGGGGTCCATCTGCTGCCTTCTCCTAAAGCTGCTTTCTTGCACCACTCTGTTCATATGAATGTGAAGACAGTTACCAAACTGCCACCATGAAAATCAAATTTTACCCAGTAGTGTTCTCATTTGTACCTCAATGCTGCTCTGGTGGTTTTCTTTTTTACTTTAGTAATCAAAACATTTTGGCCTGAGGCTTCCAAAACTCTTAAATCAAAACTCTTAAACTCAAAAACCACTTTGCTAGGCTTGTGTAGCTCACAAGAAATTAGGAAGGAAAAATATCCTTTGGGAACTGAGTTTGAATAACATCTAATACTGCCTGTAACTCCAATATTTTTGATCTACAAAGTTGTTATTGGAGCAATGACCTGGTAATATAGGATGTTGGCCTGCAGGCCAGCAAATACAGTATTACCATTATTAATAAAGAGCTACAGGCTTACAAAGCCTCAGGACTGAGGGATGTCAGATTTGTTTTGCTTGAACTCACATACGCTTGTCTGGAGCTCTGTCTTGACTCGTTTAGATATAGCATCAATTTTTCCTATGAGGTGGCTATGCCAAATTTCATTTACTTTTACCTCTGTACTGAAAACCAGATTTGATCTAAGCTGTAGTAACAAGTAGTTATTCTGTGGAGAAGGAAATATTAATCACTAATGCAGAAATACAGGCCTAGCATGACAGCAGAGGCCCTGGAATCAATGACGTCTATGGAGACACGCATGCAAATATACAAGAGCAGCTTAGAAGCTTTGTAGAAACTGGAGTGCTACACAGAATTTGGAACCCATATTTTGATTCTATTAAGGAAAAGTAAAAGCAGACTCCACTTGGAGAACCACTCAAACAGCCCTGGCTACATAATCTACAGTTCTGCAAGTCACTGTTTGTATAGTTACAGATCAGACGTTCTTACCAACTCAATCAATTTTAACTGGAATTTGAATTTTTGTCTTCATGAAGTTACCACACATTTATACAAATATAGTAACTTCAAATGGATAAAAAAGGGAGGAAAAAAAACACTAGGAGGTTAATTAAGTCATGGAAAAGCTTGTCTATGCAGGCTGTGGAATCTTCACCCTAAGGGCCTTTTGAAACCAGGCTGGAGAAAGTCCTGAACGATGTGATTGGATTTCAGTATTGACCCTGTTTTGAGTAGGAGACTGGAGTAGAGATTGATGCAAAAGGATCTCCCTCCTTTTTCACCTGAACCACCTGTAGTTCTGACTCATACTGGTACTGCTAAACCACTTGCATTCAATCTCTAAGCTGTGGATTTCAACACAAAAACATAATGCATTGGTGTTGAGGAACTCTACTGCTCAAAAATCTACAAATTAAACATCTTGAAAAGTACAAAAGGTAACATTCATATATTTTGACTGTAGACATGATGGTGAGAGAAAGTTGTGGGTTTGTTTTTTTTTTACTTTCTGTGTCTTGGAAAAAACACATGCACATTTTTTATCAGCTTGACTTGCATGTTGCTATGGTAAACCTCTGCTCTAGAGGTGTTCAGCTTCAGCAGCTTGGTCTAAAAGGGCAGAGAGACTTAAAAATTTGAGTTTTTCTCTTTTTTTGAGGAGGATTTTGTGCTAGGAGAAACAGGTGGGCTGAAAAGTCAAGAGATATTAGTTATTTCAAGTGAAACAGTTCTTGTCAATTGTTCACTGTAACTAAAGAGTACATATTTTCCTCAGCCTTCTCTAAGCAGAACCAGGAACAGTGTTCCTTAGTTCTGAAAACATATTTGAAGTTATTTCATTATTTCACCATCTGGTGAATGATGTGCAGATTAATAATTGGAACGTACTAGAACACTTAAAGGGAAGCAGGAAGGTTTGCTTTGCCTACAAGTTCCACAGATCTGCTGCATAAAAAGTTCTCTGAAGTCATTACCCAGGAGTGACTACAAGTCAGGCCAATTTAAACAGGATGCAGCAGCACAGCCACCACAGGCTTGCTTTTACAATTGTTATCTTCCCATCTGCTACAATTGCATGTTGACCAGCATATCCCAGAATCTCTTCTGGACTTTATACAAACCACAAACCACACACAGAACTGGCTAGGCTGGCCAGGTGTTACTTTTAATGTTTCAACAGCCTCAGGAAAAAAAAACCAACCAAAAAACAACAACAAAACAGCTGGCATTATCAAGAGAGAAAACACACTGCTTTATTTGCACACTGTGTCAATTATTCCACCTGTTTCCCAGTTCATAGGTATTTCCTAGCTTAAACTTATAGCAGCAACAAAAAAGCAGTAACAGATTCTGTAAGAAATTGCTCCATTTCCACTTTTCTCATAGATCCCTTTAGAATATTCTTTTTCACCCAACGCCTTCCCAAACTCGTTTGGACGGATTTGGATTGTCATTTGATCGACCTAAGGAGACTGCTGTTACCACCCACAACGGCCAGGTCTTTGCCCAAACTGTCAGCGTCCAGTCACCAAATATGCACGGCCGAGCCCCTGCAGGCGCACTGTGAACACAGCGCCAGGTCTCCCATGGCCACTCAGGAAAACTGAAGGGGCCTTGAGGACTTTACGGAGCGAAGGCCTTGCTTTTTCTGTGCAGAGGCGTAGGAAACACCCGTCCCTACTGCCCAGGCGCCAAGCGCGCTTTCTCTGCGCTGGCTCCAGCGCAGTGCCAGCGCCTGGGTGTCCCTGCGCGCTCCACTGCCAGGGCCACGGCAAGGCCTCCAAGCTCCGCGCTGCAGCATCGGCCGCCGTGCCTCCCACAGCCAGCCGCAACAGCGACACAGGCAGGCAGGGCTTTTGCCAGCCAGCAAACAGCTAAGCACGGTAAGCCCTGAGATGTCATCAGTCAAAGCTGGGGATTCCACCCTCTTTCGAGACCACAGCCTGTATCCTCCAAAACAAGGCAGGCTAAGGAGCCGCCTGCGTGGCTGCGGTGGCAGGCGGCAGCAATCTGTCCATCCTCACTGCTCACGCGGATTGTCCCGGCACAGGCTGTCATCATGGCTGCGTTTCCCTTGGCCAGGCACAGCTGCTGTCCCGGGGCAGCAGCGTCACGCCTGTGCCGGCCACGCCTCAGTAGCTCGCTGCTCAGGTGAGGGAGGGAGGGACAAGTCTTTGAAACTAAAGGCTCAGGAGAAGGCATTTTTGAGAGCAAGACTTCTTAGAACTTGATCTGAAGACAAGCTCCTACAAGTTAAAGGGGAACGAGGCCGCCGCCTCCCCCGGGCGCAGCACCGCGCACTGCCCACGGCGCGCGCTTCCCGCCAACCTCCGCAGTCTCGCGAGACCTGAGGCAGCGGCCTGGCCCCGGCTCTCGCGCGGTTTGCGCCGCTGCTGCCGGCGGCGCGCGGCGATGGCGGCGCCGGGCGCTGAGGAGCT
>WAAG01019959.1:0-14863 GCA_013390105.1 Tichodroma muraria
GCTGGAAAACTGGTAACAACAGAGAGGACAAGGCTGAGGTAACAATTCTTTTGCCACAGTCTTCAACGTTAGCCTCTCTTCCCACACTAACTGAGTGGATGGACAGCAGGACGAGGACTGGAGGAACAAAGTTCCTCCCACTGTAAGGAACCTGATTATCACCTGAGGAACCTGATTGTACTTTAGTCTATACGGCATCATGAGCTGTATCTCATAGCCCTAAGGAAACTGGCTGATGTAGTTGCCAAGACACTATGATATTTGAAATGTCTTGGCACTCAGGTGAAGTCCCAGGTGACTGAAAAAAAGGAATTATACCCTTCCTAAAAAATGGTAGAAAGGAGGACCCTCGGAACTACTGACCGGTCAGCCTTACCTCTGTCTCTGGGAAGATCATGGAACCAACCCTTCCAGAAACTAAGCTAAGAAACTTGCAGAACAGGGTGGCGATTTAAGAAAGCCAGCAAGTCTTTACCAATGCCGCGCCCTGCCTGACCAAACTAGTGGCCTTCTACAAAGGAAGGACAACATCAGTGGACGAGCAAAGGGTTAGAGGTTACAGTGAACTGTATTTCTGTAAACCCGTAACATCCTGCTTTCTAAACTGGAGAGAGATGGATTTGATGACTGGACTGTTAGATGGATAAGAAAGTGTTTGGACAATTGCATCCAGAGGGCAGTGATCAATGTCTGAGAGTCACAACAAGCATCAGTGACAAGTGGTATCCCTCAGGGGTCCATACTGGGACTAGTGTTATTTAACTGTTATTTAACTCTGTGGTGACCAGTGGCAGGGCCTGAGGACATGGGCTGAAGTTGGGTCAGGGGANTGGCAGGTCCTGAGGACATGGCCTGAAGTTGTGTCAGGGGAGGTGTATGCGGGATATTATAAAAAGTTTCTTCCCCCAGAGGATGGTCAGGCACTGGAAAGGCTCCCCAGGGCAGTAGTCGCAGCACCAAACCTGACAAGATTTCAAGAAACTTTTGGACAATGCTCCTGGGCACATGGTGTTACTCTTGGGGATGGTCTGTGCAGGGCCAGGAGCTGGACTCGATAGTTCTTCTGACTCCCTTCCAACTTAGCTTATTCTGTGATTCTGTGATATCTTCATTAATGACACAAAGAGTTTAATTCAGCTTTAACGAATTTGCACCTGACACCAAGCTGAATGGTGCAGTTGTCACACCTGAAGCCATCCAGAGAGACCTGGACAAGCTTGAGAAGTGGGCCCTTGAGAACCCCGTGGGGTATATTTAATAAGACCCTGTGCAAAGTGCTGCTCATGGGTTAGGACAAGCCTTGGTATCAACACAGGCTGGGGGATGAACAGAATGAGTGCAGCTCTTCTGAGAAGGACTTGGCAGTGTTGGTGGGTGAGATACTGGACATGTGAACATGCCAACACAGGAGGCAATGTGCACTGGCAACCCAGAAAGCCATTTGTATCCTGGGCTGCATTCAAAGCAGCGTGGCCAGCAGGGTTAGGGAGTGGATTCTGCCACTCCACTCTGCTCTGGCAAGATCCCATCTGCAGTGATGCATCCAGCTCTGGGGTACCCAGCACATCAGCCTGCTGTAGCAAGTCTTGAGGAGGGCCACTAAGGTAATTAGAGGGCCAGAGCAACTCTCCTATGAGGAAAGGCTATGAGTCAGGGTTGTTTAACCTGAAAAAGAGGAGGCTTTGGGGTGACCTAACTGTGGCCTTTCAGTACCTGAAGGGAGACTGCAAGAAAAATGGAGAGGAACTTTTTGCAAGAACATGTAGTGACAGGACAAGGGGGAATGGATCCAAACTAAAAGAGTGTGGGTTTAGATTAGACATCAGGAAGAAATTCTCTCCTGTGAGAGTGGTGAGGCACTGGAACAGGCTGCCCAGGGAAGCTGTGGATGCCTCATCCCTACAAGTGTTCAAGGCCAGGTTGGATGCAGCTTCAAGCAACCTGGTCTAGTGAAAGTGGTCTTTGACCATGGCAGGAGGTTTGAAACTAAATGATTTTTAGTATCTTTCAATCCAAACCATTCTAAGATTCTCTGATTTATATGAAAAACTTGGGTGTCTGAATATGAGCTTGAGAAAAATCTGGGGCTAACATCCTGTCCTGAAATATTTGAAAATCTGAATAGCAGTGTATTCTTCCACCAGCTCAGCAATATGCTTTGAACATAATATTAACAATATTGGAAAGAAGATGGATTTTGGGCCACATTTCATCGCCTTGGTAGCACCAGCTGAGCAGGTGGCTGGTGTGGCCTGAATCTCCTTTCGAGGGAGGCAGCTCCCCATGGTCCCCACCCTGCCCTGCTGCAGCTGCTTGGGGCAGCAGAGCCCCACACCCACCCTCTGCCCAGACAGTGATTCTGCATAACTGGGGGTCCTTGGATGCACCCTGCCCTGCCAGGACAAGTGCACAGCAAGTCACACAGCATTGGCGACTTGGTAGAAAGCCCTGCAAGAGCAATTGACTCATTTGCAGACCTGCTTATGTCTGTCTGGCAATTTACCTGAAATGCCTCAAACCCCCGTGGGTTTAAATGATTTGTACATATTTTGCTCACTCTGCTTAGGTAGAGTATGTAGAACTATGTAGAGGATGCGAGAAACATCCACCAAACTGACAAGTGTGACAAACCTTAGATCTCAATTTAATAAATTTGGAAAAAAAATTAACTACAGGGTGATTTCAGAGCTGTGCTCATCATGCTATGAGAGCACACATCTCACAGTAAAATACACATAAAGGTTCAGGCTTCTACATAAAATTCTTTAGGTCCTATAATCACATGCTGAAAGCTGGGCCAGGCTACTGACAGAATAGTTTGCCTGCAGCCATAAATAGTCCTATATGACTTCATATAGGAGACTGTTCATTACCCACAAACCCTGGAAAAACCACAAATGTGCACATTTTTCAACCCTTCCCTAGTATCTCACATACTACAGAAACCAAATATGTATTATGCATACTGTAAATTTTAATTTAGTATTTAATTACCTCATGATAAGAGAGATAAAAGAGAGGGACTTCTCTATCTCCCTCTTTTTTTGGGGGTGGGGTGGGAGTATCTTTTGTAGATAGATTATGATAATATAAAGTTCTGTTTATGGGTAGGAACATGTTCATCTATTTTGAGAGACAGTGGCTGCAATTCAGCGGCTTTTCCATTTAGGTTTGCATTGGTGAATATTCTTAGTAGCAATTTATGTGCATGTGGAGGTAAATATTAAGACAATTGTTTTGTAGTTTTATGTTTGATAACATTCATATGTTTCTTCATAACTTCAAAAGTGCTAGAAAGTCTTACAAACTTTTCATCCTCCTACAGCCCCCCAGATTTGCCATCTTGTGCTGTTCATTACTCATGCTAATTCACCTCCTCTTGAGAAAATAGATTTCTAACTAAGCAGATGCCTATGTAACGGTTTTACAATAGGATGACATTCTTCCAGTCTTCAGGAAAACACAGGTGAGCTCACAAATTGGTGGGCTCTACTACTCTAGTGATTATTTAGTAATGCAATGGCTCACCAGCCTGTTTTTTGCTGGTATAGCTGAGCTCCAGTTTTCAGTCACCTGAAGGTGACTTTCAGCCTAATTCATAGCATTTTTGTGATTAACAATCTTTACTATCCCCTCTGTTCTTCTTCATCCTTCTCTTCTTTTGATCACTTCTTGACAATTGAAAAATGTGTTAATATTGGTGCTTAAGCTAAACTTTCCAACCTATCGTGATCAAATTGGTTTGAATATGGGGAAAATGAGTTTTTATGGCCTAGCAAACATGACTACCCTGCAGAAGGGCCTGAAATTACCCATGATAGTTGTTTTCATATTATCTCTACTGTAACTTTCCAGTGATATATTTATTGCCTGTTCTGGCAGAGACACAACAGCGCTAGTGGGCAAGTACATGACAGACATTCCTGTATTTGTAATTATGGCTCCTTGCACATGCCAGATGAACTGAAGCATGGCACAAGTGCCTATGTGTTTCTTCAGTCTAAATCCACACACTTGCTCTAGGCTTCTACCAGCCTGGCAGAGGAATATCTTGCATTCAGCCTTTTCTCTTCAGCATATAGAAATTTTTATTAAATTACAAGAGTGATGAAATGTTGAGACTGTCTTCTGCAAATCTGATACAAATCAGGAGGCCAAATTTTTACTCGCATGAGAAGTTCAATTACTTTTTATGGGCATAGCACATAAATATTAGCAAAAATTGAGACTTGAGATTTTTATTACATTTTATGTGAACGAATGTGACACACATAAAAAACTGGGAAGCGAATTTAGTGAAACTGTTTAGTATCATAAAGAGAACTATGCGGGAAATCCTTGTTCCAAAGAAATTAATGGGGAGTCTGATGTAAAGGACAAACATCAGAAATATGGTGTATAACCACAAGAATTCTCAGGCATATGCTCTTAGTTAAGCAGTTTAGAAGTTTTACTTCTTACATAAAATCTAATATTAGGAATATTTGTGTTAGTTTAGAACTCAAATAACTTGAAGAGCGCTTCATTTCAGCAGACTACCTTCTATGCAGTGTGTTCTCTTATTTGTGGTGGAAGACTGAAATTTGTTTCCACTGGAGAATATAATTGTGTTCTGTGTGAAGTACTGTAGGTGAATTGGGAATACATGATATTTTTTTCTAATTAGAGCCAGGCTTTTGCTTAATTAGATCTGAGTAAGGATTTCCAAACTTGGGTCCGACAGACTTTGTGTGTGTGATAATTTTATTGTGGTGAATAAATTAGTTTCAGACTCATGAAGCTACATTCACTGCAAGAAGAGAGAATGGGACAAAGCCAATATCTTTGCAACTGCTTGCAAAGGAAAATCCTTGTGAAACTTAGTAGTCTCAGGTATATTTTGTAAATGTAAACCTATGATAACTATGAATAATCAAGGAAAAACTGATGAATGCCTGTGTCCACATTGAGTTGGGAGCTAGAATGGTGGATCAGAGCTGCTCCCGGATTTTCTAGCTAATTCCCTTTTCCAGCTAATCCCCTTTAACTGGATATTTGCTTAAAAGCCCTGAGGGGTCTGGTTTAGGAAAAACATATGAAATTCCTATATATTGGATCCACTTTCTTATGCTGAATATATATATAAATCAATGTATTCTGATAAATATTTGAGTTCTCCTTTCAATAACCAGAGAATATTTACATTTATTTTTAGTTCCTCATAGTCTAAACAAATGTACTCATTAGAAACAACTGATTAATGAAAACAAACATGTCCAACCATGTAAACCAAATGCAAAAATCTGCCAGTCATTTGTGGAAATGGTTTTATTTGACTATATCTAAATTGGTGGCGGTATAATTTTCCCTCAGTATCACTGATGTGGTTTTACATAAACAGTATAATAAAGTAGGTGGCATTTGAGAAATGCAAAAAAATATGTCAGAGTTGTTATTCTTCACCTAAAAATATTGAGACAAAAATACAACAGACACTGTGGATTTTTTATTTTTTTAACTAAATAAACTCTGTACCATCTTTTGTAAGAGGAAATCCAGATCTACAGGGATAAATGCTCTAGCACCTGCAGAAATAAATAACATAAATTTTGCTCCAATACTCTATTTATCCTGTAGCACACATGCAGCTTACTCTGAGTTTGAGCATACCAAGACCAGACTACGAGGGCTTCCAGTGACCCTGATTCTGTAAAACACAAATTTTTTCAGCAGAAAATACTTCTGCCACAAGAATGTCTTCCAGAATAAATATCTGTGGTATTTTTTGCAAGTTTTGTTAACAATTTTATCTGTGTTTGAGTTGCACTATAGTTCTCTGGTTCATGTCAGAAAGATAATTTGGTTGTTACAACAGATTCATTAAGTGATACCTCATTATTTGTTATTATTGGGCCAAAAGTAAGAATAATTGAAGAATTTAATGGTATGAAAAGTCCTGAACAATTTGCGCTTTTGATTGGTCGGCCAAGAAGGTGGACATTTTTATCAGAATGCTGCTATGTTCTTAAGTATGACTATCATATTTTGAATTTATAACAAGACTTTGTTACAGATATTTCAAGTCAAACCTTTATTTCAAAACAAATATATTGTCTTCAATTTACACTGAAAAAATACTATTTAAACATAATGAGTTACAAAAATTCCTACCAAGTACTTATTTTTTCAGCAAAATACTGTATTTTGTGAAGCAAATGTAATGGTCAAAAATCTTTGCCTATTGAACACATTTTCCACAAAATAAAATGCCAATTTGTGCTTATTCTGTGCCTAGTATCTGCATTTCTATAACTTTGTGGCTAGTTCTGATTATAGTTTTCCAGCACAGTATGCTACTCAAATTAGAACAAGATTTAATTAAGTGTACTAACAAACATAGAGAGGCAAGCCTGCACAAATCTGGAACAAGATTCACTGACTTCCAGGGAGTCCATAAGGATTTGCACTATTACCGACAGAGCAACATTTGGCCCTGCTTCTTTTTTATATCCACATACATAAATTATAAATCTCAAATCTGGACTCTCACAGCCCTTCCACACATTAATTTCTTTGTCTGCTCTTATAATGGTGTCTAAGGCTCCTCACTTAGGATACAGAGAGGTTTCTGACACAGAGGTTCAAAAGGTTTTGCTTGTACCTGTACCCTTCACAGGGCTGAAGGGACAGTGCTGGCACTTTGAACCACGATTCATCTGCAGTGGGACTGAAAACCAGCACCTGCTCTGCAGGCTCTTTGTGTAACCATGGCTGGCCCTGGACAAAACCTTCACCTCCTCTTCCCTGCCATGCCATCCCATCGGCATGGTTTTACAGCAGCACCTCTCCTGCACCTTCAAGACACAGCAATTATCTTTACCATGTTTTTAAGCAGATTTACACATGGCTTTCTGCTATGAAAAAGTGCATCAGAAAATGTGTAAAATACCACAGCCTGTGAGACAAACGAATCCTTCCTCCTTCAAAGGCATCAATGACTTCCAGCCAAGTTAATGCCCAGTTGCACATGTCTGCAGTAAATCTTCACCTTCTTCAACACCTCTGCATGATTTGCTGTCTTTAGGTATACTGACACCTTTTCTCATGTGAGAACTTTATGGCTTGATAACCATAAAGGGACAGCTGGCCCCGCAGAGTGGTTACTGCTTACACTCACCTCCTAGTTAGTAAGAATCTAAATATATAGAAATGCACGTACAATTCTCACTAGTAACCTGATCTACGGGAAATGTCTAAGCTTATTACTGTGGGGATATGTGTCTTAGATCGGCAGTGGCTTTGTAAGTCCCTTTGTAATAATATAGCTATGGCTCACTCTGAGCAGCCCTGAGCTCTGAAGGAAGCTGGATGTAGCCCTTAGTCTGAGCCAATGGATCAGGTCTAGCTCCGGCTTTGGCTGCCTCTATCCATGCTGTACAGAAAAATCAGTCACAGGTAGGTATTATTTAGAAAAAATATCTAAATTCACTGTGCTGAAAATGTGTTTGTGGCTGCTTTTATAAATGAGGGAAAAATCAAGACATTAAAAAAGTTCTCTTAATTTCTCCCTCTTTCTTTCTCAGTGTTGCCTTGATGATTCTAATTTTGGAGGTGATGCATTCAGACCCCTCTTTCCATGAGACTGGGGTACCCTGTGATTTCCTGTCTGCAAGAAGAGAAGACTGTCTTGTCTTTACAGGCCAGGCAGACCTGTAGGGACAGTGACTAATTACATTCATTTATCATGCTTCCTGGCACTCTTTCAGATAATATGATCAAAATCTCCTACTTGACAGTGCTCAGGAGTCATCAGTTCACAGGACCACCAGAGAAAAGTTACTGAGGTTCCGGGATCCATTATTGCTCTGTCTGATAAAGTATTTAAATGCTGTAACACAGAGGGAATATATTGCACACATGTCAGTTGTTAGTAAAACTTATGTCTTCAGTTTTGCTGTTATGAATCCTAAATTCAAAATAATGCTAGCTTTGCGGTTCCCTCATTTCACTGGGATGGGAAAGAATAGACAGTACAGCAGAACAGTTGTTTTCAGGTAGCTGGGAAAGAAAGGATGAAGGAGCAAGCGTGAGTGACTGAGGCAATGTGTTGCTAACTGAACTGCTTTCTTTTAGCTTCCCATCAAAATCAAGGCATCCTGTGCTGGTGCTGGCCAGACAGAAGGTGTTTAATAGGGCCATAAAAATTGGCCTTCCTCTCCTGTGGTGAGGAAAGGCACATTCATTGGATGGGGATGGTGGCTGAAGTGCTCCCACAATGACTTCCTCAGCCTAAGAAAGCCTTTTCCTTGTTGCCGCCTTTCAACTGGCTGAATCATAGAGAATCTTTTAGGAAAGAAAAAGAGTCGGGGGTAAAGAGATGGAATAGTTAAAATCAACAGTGTTATGTTTCTCAGAAGTCAGAAAGCCATTATCATTTCCAGCAACTGCAAGGATACCCCACAATATGATAAGAAACAACTCTCATGACTTGATGGTTTCTGTGACAAAAATTCGTAGAGCTGGATGTTGTTCTGTGAAGTTTCTTAAAAATTACTTTTTTTCTTCCAAATTATCAGTATTTCTTCTCAAAGCTTGTCTCATGTCAGCATGCTTTCTTATCTGTTCAAGGTATGAAAAATGTCCTTCTTTGCTTTTACGAACCTTTTACTAAATTCTTCCAAATTCATGGAATATGCCTTAAATACTGTGATATGAAATTACTAATTATTTCATTAAAATTTCAAGTGTCACTCTCCTCCCTTAGTAAAAATCACAATCCTGTATCCAGATCCAGATCCTTATCAGGGTTTTTTTTCCTTATCTGAATGAAATGTTGCCATGCAGTTCCAAGCACTTAGGAAATCTATTTCTGCACTGAACAGAAGACTATGTTGAATTGTGCAGAAGGCACCTTTTTTCTGCTCCTAACTCTTTCATTACTTTTTCCAAAATTTACCCAAGACAAGAGTTAATCTTCATTTAGGAAGGGCTGCATTTTATTGTGCACATTCTTTGTATCATTAATCTGAACTTTCCCCGATGTAATCCACTACATGAGCAAAGGACCTTTGCATAGAAACATATCCATTTTAAAGCATGAAAATGAAATGATAAAAAATATTGTTTTCCAATTGTAATATTCCACAAGAAAAAAACCTCAGTAAAAATAATTATTGTTTACACAGAGATTATACTTTTCTATTTTGTACATTCCCAGAACAAAAAATGAATTGGTCCATTGACCTAAGATCCAAATTTTCATTTATTTAATCTTCTAGAGCTCTGCTAAATATATCCTCAGTCATGTCAGTGGCAGTGTATGTCTATGGTTTTGCTAGTCATGCACTGCGTGGTATTGTGTTACCTCAGTGCTATATTTTGAATCCCACGTACATCCATTACTGTAAAATGGAGAAGCATTTTCCTTTTGGCTATGCTCTCTTAGATCCTCACACTTGACTGAAACTCTCAAATACATATTCTGTTTGTTAAAAACATATTTAAAATTTAATAATATGTTCCAAGAGTGATCACTTAAAGCATCAGGTACTTGGAAAGTTTACAGAACAAAGCCAGTACATACTTGTACACGTTTCATGATAATTTGCCAGTATGCATTTTGTTTTCCTTGACTTATTCCTTGCTTTTACAGCTTAAAGCAGAACTTTCCTGAGAAAAAAACACTTTTTTTCGGATCATGTCATAATTTGGAATGTTATCACTTGGACTATAGTGGCTGTTTGTGTCTTGCTGATTTTCCATTCCTTGAGCAGGTAGGAAGTGTTTGTGTCAATACCATCCTATATTCCCTAGAAATTGTTCCAATGCAATACAGTTTATATTAAGGTTCTAGCACTCCCAGGCTTTTACATAGGAAAGGAAAATGTGACAATAATCACACTATTGATATGCCTGAGAATGGTGACAAGAATATGACATTAAATGATGCCAATGAAAAAGCTCCCCATTTCCAGGCAGAGGGAGGGGAAAAGTCTGTGGTATGTGATTATTTATACAGCTCATTTAGAAAGATATTTTGATATTACCTGGCCTGTTTTTTCTTTGGTACAGGTAAAATTCCTGAAGAAAACTGAAGTGGCCAGGAAAAACTAATAAAAATCAATCAATGTGCAACATAAGACTGTAGTACAAGTCTTTTCCTGACCTCTATTTTAACTAATTTAATGAACTTTTCTTGAGACTCACTGGAATGTCTGCAGTCAGTAGGCTGTGCATCCATAAGAGTTTATGGTAAGAAAAAGAAGGTAGATGCCTTTTTGTGTGATTCTTGGACTACTCAACTTTTCACTGATTTTGGAAGGCACTTACATGCTGCTCCCCATCCTGCCATTTCACAAACTGTCCCAGTCAATTTTGTGACACCTCATGCACAGGGTTATGCCAGGTAATCAGTGGGGCAAGAGGACTTTTCCCTGTCCAGCTCTGCAGGGCAAGTTCATCTCTGAAGGAGAAGAGAGATACCTCTTTTGGCCACTTAACAATTTTTATACATGAAAAAAGTTGTTTTACATTTCTCAGAGTGGTTCCAGTTGATAAGAAGTAGTTTTAGGAAAGATAGATTAACGTTTATAATGAAAGTAGCGACCAATACAAAGTGTACTTTATTCCTGAGGTAGGTCTACAACTCATAAATGCAACTGTATGTTTACAGGTGAAAACACCTTAAAACTAAGTCCGTTTTTCTGAGTATAAACATAGCTCTTGAACTGAGTACATTTGGCCTGAGTTTACATCTTTGGTCTGTGAATACATTTTGCCAGAGACAGGGCATACTGACAGGCAGTCAGGGAAGACAAGCTCATGGCTTTCAAGTGAAGAAATACCTGTCAGTAGTGCTTCTTAGGTGCTGGGTGGAGGTGAGGGGAGCCGGGTTGGGGTTTTATTTTCATTTTTGTAACAGAGGCCGAAAATAATTCTTCTGAAGGATGTTCAACAGAAAGAATTGTGCGCATTCCAGGCAATCTGAGCCAGGCAGGCACTGTATTTTGTTTTCCTGGTGATGCCTGCTAGAGGCTGACCTGGAACAGAGACTAGACAGAGCAAAGGAATAAAGTAGGTATTTATTAAAAGGCCTCGATGGGTGCACCTGGGCCACACAAGAGCCCGGTCGGACCACACCCAAGATGCACCCGAATAGTCACAAAATGGACCCCCTGATCACGAGGTCCCACATTTTTATAAGTTCTGGTCCATTAGCATATCAGAGTCAAATTGTCCAACCACAGCTTCAGATTATGAAGCTCCATCCTCCTTGTTTTTTCATCTCACTTCACTGTTGTTTTTGTTCTTGGGCCTGAGAGTTGTCCTTGGTCTCAAGCTAGAGAAGGAATTGTTTTGTCTATCTACTCTGTGAAGAGAGCTTAGTAGCACTTAATATGAAACCTAAAACTACCCACTAAACCAGTGCAGAATCTAAAAAATATAAAAGCTAAAACTTAAGGCATCACTGGCAAGAAGCAGTGATGGCTGACCACATCTGCTGCCCCAGGAAGGGTGGGAGACACAGGCCATGCTGTGGGAAGGCAAGAGGCAGCATGTGGGCAGGGTGGGGATGCATCCTGGGAACCTCACCCAGCCACTGCTGACTACAGAGCTCAGGCCAGCAGCAAGGTCAAAGATCCAGGAGACACTGACCATCATTGACGGGTTAACTTAAATTCATTCATGTGGGCAATTTCTTAGGCCTTGTGGGTAACCCACAGATAAATCACTATAACCTGGAAGGCCTGAGATTAAGAATCATGAAATAATTTCTTCAGATTGGTAAATAAAAGCCTGAAGCCATGTGAATCTCTGCAGAGATTGTTTCTGGACTCAGACTGTGTTAAGAGTCATTAGTGTGCTACCTTTAGGTATTGCAAGAAAATTTTCCACTGTAGAGAAGAACTAGCAAGGTTAATTTTTAACATTGAGAAATCGTAGAGGAAAAAATAAGTTGGCAAATACCTGCAAACACTCCTATTCTGCAGGTAAAATATCTTCAAAACACTGTTGGATAAAAAAACCACAGCTATGAGAGGGCTCCATGCAAACTATTGCCAAACAGTCCCAGAAACTTAAATTGATTTGACCTGACTGTATGATTTGTGTTAGTTTTCAAACACGTCTTTGTTTTTGCTGACAACACTTTTTTTGAAGGTTTGTTCATCAAATTGTAATTATTTTAATGTATTGAACCACAGGTCATCAGTAGGTTAACCACAGATTTATGACTGTGATAGGCAAATAAAGCAAGTGCACCAGCTTCCAGTGGATTCTGCTATCCCTGGAACTGTTTTTCAGGGATGCTTGAGCAGACTCTGGTCAGTACCCCCCACTGCTTAGCCACTGTGGCCATGCAGATCCTCACTGATGTGATAGTGCTCTGTGGTGGTGGGCTGAATCCAGGGGGTTACTGCTGTAGCAAGGAGACCTCCTAGCACAACAAGCACAGTCTGAGCAATTCTCTGTGAGAGTTTCTCAACATTTATCTACAAGTTTTATCTTGTAGATTTTCTTTTAAATGTACACAGAATAGATGAAGTTGGAAGGGACCAGTCTAGAGATCACCAAGTCATAGAACAATAGACTAAAAGAATAGTTTACTTTGAAAAAATACCTCCAATATCATAGATCCTAACTGTTAACCCAACACTGCCAAATCCACCACTGGACCATGTCCCCAAGTGTCACATCTACATGTCTTTTAAATACTTCCGGGATAGTGACTCAACCATTTCTCTGGGCAGCCTGTTCAAATACTTATCAATCCTTTAGGTGAGAAAATTTTCCTAATATCCAATTTAAATCTCCCCTGGTGCTGTTTGGGGCCATTTCCTCTCATCCTATTGCTTGCCGCTTGGGAGAAGAGACTGAGACCTTGCTAGGTGTCCGCCAAAGTAGCAATAGAAAGTGAAAACCCCAAGTTCCCCCCAAAATGGTGCAGTCAGACTTTGCTGTCCCTTTCTGTAAATATTTACTTTGAGTTAAATAACTCAGAAGAAATCTACAAAAACTGTCAAAATCAACCAAAGCAATTAAATATCTGCTTTGAGATGCTTTGATTCACTAGCTGAACATCTCACTGACTGTAAGAAGGTGGCATTTCAATAAACATTTTGGTAACTCCGGGTTGTCTGAATGACTTGGCTTTTGGTGTGAGCAGGCATGAAGAACATAGTCACTCAAAAGGAGTGACTTCTCTCATGTCTGGAGAGTCTGGCTTCTCTCATGGATGGAGGTCATTGGGGCCCAAGAGAAAGGTACATCAAAGCACGGGCAGGCCATCAAGTACACGAGCACTGCTGCTGCCTGCAGTGCTCCTGAGCCAGGGGTGAAACCAAACATGCTTTCCTGGGCTTCTGCTTCACCTTGCGCTTGTTTTTAAGGTATGATTGGATTTTTTTTTTAGGCAACAAACAATACTTCATGCAGGCTAATGTAACAAGACGGGTTCACTTTATGCACTAAATTAAAAAAATAAATCTATCTTCAGTTTTCACCTGAATTTGACATTTCCCTTGCTCTCCTTGTGTTTAAATTTAAAAGTGGTAGCCTAAGGGAAGGTGTTTGAAGAATTCTCTGTTTATAAATGGTCTGTACTGTATTTTGCATATGTAGGCAGTAGCTGTAGTCTTCCCTTTTAGGCCTGAGGGGAAGGCAATGGTTTCCTGCGTCACAGAGCTGCAGCTCCTGCCTGTAGGCAGGTACACAAAGCTCCCTTTAACTGCCTGGAAGGAGCGGTGAGATGAAACATGCCCACTGATGGTTAACAGATCTGTCCCTCAAGACTGCTTTTCACCAAACATGGCATTTGTTTACACTCTGCTAAAGCTTTTAGCGTTTTTGGGCCTATAAGAGGATTTGGCTGGTAGCCCTGCTGCTGATTGTCATATTCCCTAGCTAGAAATGTCAGTTACCACTTCTCTTTCTTCTTCCGTTCATTAAACTTTTTGTATATTTTCTCTGTCTTTCCCAGGAATTAGTGATGACATGTTCCATTTGCATATTACTGTAGTTCTTCCAGGGGATAGGAGCGCACACAGAGCTTGCAGCTTTTAACCCACTAGGGATTCAGGGGACCAGGAGCAACATAATATCATCAGAATATTGTCTGTAGCATCTTATGTATGAAAAAACCCAGTGAAAAAATAAGAGCTGTCCAGCTGGAACTGAATGTACACACATATTGCTTTTCTTTCCTGACCTACCACTGAGCATTTTCTCTGCAGATGACAGGAAGGTATTTCTGGAAATCTGTCACATTATTACTAACTGAGAGGATCTCTGAGTTAAAATTGTTTAAAAACTCCCCTTTTATTACTGTGTGGTGCTGAGTTGTCACACTGGCAAAGCAGCTGATTTCTCAGACTTGCTGTTGAAGAACCTCCAGTGCAAACGGGGTTGTTGCTTCGCACTGCCTGCCTGAGGAGTTGCCATGGGCTGTCTCTGCTTTTCCTATGCTCACATACAGGGCAGAAACACTCTTCCCCCTTTCCTTAGGTAACACAACTTTCAAAATAATGCAGAATACTCTACCATGCAGGGCTGAGGCTCAAGATCACATAATTAAAACTTAAGACATGGACAGATGATGTAGTCCAGCTGCTGCCAATTCACATTTGTTGGTTTCCACCCCAGAATGCTCTGTTCTGCCATTTTTCCCCCCTGGCTCATTCACAAACCCAGAGTTCATTGACAATTATTTACACAATTGGAACTGAGGAGGCAATAGCCTCAGGGAGGTGGGTAGGAGTAAGCAGCTGGGCATCAGTAGCAGTTGACTTAATTTGCCTGCCATAACTGTTGGCTTGTTGCAACAACGAACTGGAGAGATTTAACCACACCAGAGTCATTTCACATATTTCTACCTAGCTGAAAATTA
>WAAG01019964.1:2739-14476 GCA_013390105.1 Tichodroma muraria
GAAAACTCTGATTTGCAACTATATCTGCTTGTTCCTGGTGTCTCTCCCGGTATTAGTTAACAAAAATAATATGATGCCATAAATAGCAAAGGCTCTTGTTTCCTTCTGTACTAACTAATATATGTTAAAAATACAACTTAAAAAATTAAGAAGACTTAGGTTTGGATAAGAATAGTGGATGCCTGACAAAACCTTGGAGTACCTTCTTCCTGGAGCTTGATATAAAAAAACCAAGCCCTTTGGGTAGGTGAAATCTGTGAAACCTAATGGATGTGTACATTAAAAATGTCTGTGCTATACTGACAAGTTAAAAGGGCTTTCAATAACATAAAAGTTTTACTTATATCTTTATAGACTTCAGTCTTTCAGTGATGCAAAACTGGAAATGAAGTATCATGTGATGTTGAGGTCTTGAACTTAGAAACCGGGGAGTGTCAGTCAGTATTTAATGGCTGTATATTGTCTCTGCTACCCCTCTGCCTCCATTTGTTTACCAGAATGATTAAATGCTTTTTTGAGATTCTTAACTAAGTTAGAAGCTGTTTAGGCTTTTATCTACACTATCTCCTCAGTGATGGTGCCACTCAGACTACTTTTATGTAGGCTGAAATCTACATAGTAACAGCTTTCAGATTCAGAACCAGTCAGTCCAAGCCAGCAATGCTCAGTGAGGGTGGCAACTCTTGTAAAATAGCCTAATGCTTTCAGGCCAAAAGCATTCTTTAAGCTATGTGATATCATTATTCTGTCATTCCCTCACCCCTTTTCCTGCATTTTCTCTAAATAGAAATTATCCAACATAGGCTCAGCTATGAGAAGAAAAGGTTACTCCTTATAGTTTAAAAAAATATGAGCAAGAAAATGGCATTCTGTTGTCAGATCTCACATCTGTGCCTATTGCATATTATAGTACTGTTTGTTATGATATTCAGTGGTCCTCTGATCAACAAATTTTGTTACAAATGTTCTGTAAAGAGAGCTTGAAATCCCACCATTATCTTTTGAATCTGTGGCAGGCATTTTTTACCTGCAGGCTGCTTGCTCATGTGAAAGCGAGCACATTTTACATTTAAAAGCACTTCAGCTTTTTGCCTGGAGTGAGTTTCTCTTGCAGCTGGCAAAGTCAGGATGACCTCAAGGCTTTAGGAATAAATATGTTTGCTATGTTTCCATTTTACTAAGTATGGAAATTGATAAACATAAAAATTGTCTTCTAAAAAATGAAACACCAAATATGCCCCAAAATGAAAACAACCACAGATTAAAAATAACTTCTGCCTGATATGCCATCTTTATATATAATCTAATGTAGCATATTTAATTTTTTAAAAATATAATTTATGCTTATAAAAACTGGTGCAAGTCTCCAACTGTTAACTCAGCTTAATTTCCCTGTTTTTTAGAGCTGCATCTACAAGCAAAAGCACTCTAGGGTGGTCTTATCCCCTCATGGGTACATGGCCAACATTTGTGAGGTTAATATTTTAATTTGGCCTGTTATGAGGAGGAGCAATATAAAATTTAACTGTTCAATCAGCAGTGAGTAGTGTTTACGTAGTGAAGTTTGCTATTTTGTTGGGCAGACAGTAATCAAATCAGTGTTTTTTCTTGATTTGATTGTGATTGATGGAGGAAATGTCAAAAAATGCAATTAAGGAAGAAAGGCTGTTATATTCTTTAGAACATGAAGCACAGTGTTAATGTAGTTTGCATTTTCCGAGAAAAGAGTGTGTAGTATGGATTCCTTGTCTTTAAATTTCCATTAAATTTTTTGTAGCATCTTTATGGAGTTTTTTAAAGAGATAAGGCCATTGATGTAATTGTGTTGCATAAAACTTGTATTTTGTTCAAATATTTTGAGTGTTTTATTTTTCCTTGAATACATTTTCAGTTTTCCCATCTATTTTTTTAAATAATAAATTATGGTTTGATTTAAAGTGTATAATGATTTTAAACTTTCATAAAGACCATTTTAGAAATCTGAGCTGCATGGTGATTCAATTACTTCTGATATTGATTAGGTGAGTGTGTTTGACTGTTAGAAAGCTGTTTTTCCTCTAAATTCTATTGATTTAGGCAGCATACCCTAGACAGTAGCAGGACTCCATTTAGTGTTGCAACATGCAAAGGTTCTCATCTATTATGCTTTATTAAAGTATATTTTACTTTTAACCTTTTTGTCTAGGAAAAAATATTGGTTTTTTTTCCTTTTTTATGAGTCCAAATCATATTCCTTCCTGTCTTCTTGGGTTCTGAAATGCCTCTTTGAGGCAACCAAGTTTCTTTAGGTTCATATGGCTAATCAAAAATAATTTCTAAATATACCACTATCTTCAAAAATATGTTACAGCTAGTGGTCTGAAGTACATTATGCAGTGTCTGTGCTAACATGACTATGCTATCTCAGCAACTGAGCATATTTAGAACTATTTTAGTTATCTTTTTGATCCACTGTCAGAAGAAAATTACTTGCAAAAAAATTAATGTTACAGGTTTCATTTATCCATATTAAATATGTACGAAAAATGTAAACTGTGTATCTACAGAAAGGACTTAATTCCTTAGACATTGCTGTTGTTTTCAACAAGGGCATAATTTCTCAGGCTATTCGAGTTCTGATGAAATTGACTGCCTCAGTACAACTTCAAACTTCTGTTCATGAATTCATTTTCATGAATTTTTGTTTTGTTTTGTTTGTCTGGTTTTCTTAATTCAGGAAAAGCAGAGACAAGAATATTGATGAAACAAGAAATTATCTCCACAAACTTAAAAAAGTTGTCAAGGAAACACAAATTGATTGTTTAATATTATTTAGTCAGTTAAAAAATATGAATTGGCAAAACATTGATGGCCAGGTTTAAGAAAATATTTCTGTGCCTAAATGCATGAATAGGAAAGCAACATCTGGTTCAGTTCTAGACAGGCACCTCTTTGCTGTTTGCATATGAACTTTCTCAGCTTCCACTCTGTCCAGACATGACCTACTCCATGTCTAGGCTTAAGAGCCAAGTCTTCATTATTCCTCTAAGGCAATGAATTATCACAGGCATGTTCCTGTATCTGCTGTCAGGGAGAAGCAAGAACAGAGCTGATTTTTGAGAGGGACAAGCTAAGAGCACCCCGTGCCCTCACTGAGAGGTGCAAACATGGGAGCAGAGCCAAGATCAGGTGCCATGGTCTATCGACAACGCGAGCACAGCAAGTGATGAACCAGGGCCATCACAGAGCCCTGTCAGCAGCAAAAGCTGATGGGACCAGAGACAGGTGTGGAGACAGGCTACAGTGGGAGTGTCCACAGTCTGTGCTTTGAGAGGGCTTGGGAAATGTGTCCGTGGCATAGCTGGCGCAGGGGCTGCAGTAGAACGAGGCTGGGTCTGAGTAAGGGAAAACCTTGGGAAATCAAGCATGGAAACTAAGACCATTCTGTGCCCTCAGGGCCCAGACATTTGTCTACAAAAAAAAGGCAATGCACCACTAACAGTCCGATAATTGTATTTTTTAAGTATACATTTAAGCCAAATGGTGTCTTGCTTTTTTATCACAACATGTAAATTAAGTTTCTTAACAAAATTCCCATAAAACTAGCAAATGTAACAGTTTTTGTTCTTCAGTTTAAGAACTTGCTAGTCATTCTGAGGCATATTTCAACACAGAATTTAGTAGTATCTGGTACCTAATCTTTGTCTTTTGAACACAAATTATAATTCCAAGTTTTTAAACACAGTTGAAAAAAAGGTTGTTAGTCCCAGCAGGACTTTTTTTAAGCACTCAGGGTTTTGTAAAAGGGGGGTTCTCTAATGAGCCGTTCTGGCATCTTTGTTTATGTACATAGATTAGATGGATTTAAGAATTTGCAAGGGTAGAATCAGAGAGAGGTCATGAGGTACTTCTGCTGATCTAGTCTCCTAAATAGCCCAAATAACACACAGAAATTGTAAAACTAGGAGCGTAAGTTACCATCTTGTTAAAGTCAAAACAGATATACAGCAGAGATTTTAAATAATGCTGATAGCTTTGTCTGATGACATTTTTGCTCAGGAGTTGACAGAATAAGTATCCAAATTCTAAACCTTCTTTCAAGATTATAGTAACGTTATAACAATCAATTTCTTTGCTTCAAATATTTTGCACTTCTGGAGAAGTAAATATATATGGAGAATTGTGTTAAGACTGAAAAAATTGTACAAGGACCATTAAATTAGGGAGTACAGAAGATTATCTAGGGCTCAATTGGAAAAATGTCACTATTTTCCTTTCACCTGATAGTAATGAGAAATCCCTGGCATTACTGTCGCTGCTTAGATCTCTGTAACTTTGACAGTGGTGATCTTTCACCTAATGCATTTCCATTTCTTATACCTAAATCCATATGTCATTTTCTCGTACATGAAAGCATAAAGGTTGGGGATTATTTGTGTCGTTCTATTACCATAAAAGTTAAAATGTTACTGATAATGAACAAATAAGGACACAGAAACTCAAGAACTGATTGATATAATGAGTGTTTTGATTTCTCAATGAATTTTTATCATTACTATTCATTCCAATAATATATATTTTAAAACAATCCCTGTGTATATAAAATTCACAGAGGAAATGTTTTTATTTTGCTCTGCTTCACTTTCTTCAGCTCAGAAGTGCGCCAGTGTCAAACAACTAACTAAAGAAACCCAATTGTGTGTGCCCAAGCTATGAATTTTTCTTGGATCTTGGATTTTCATTAATTTTGCAATTTTGTGTGCTGATTTCATTGCTGTGTTTCCAGCCTGTAAAAACAATGATATGGAAATATTCTTGTTTCTGGGATCATATTTATTTCATAGAGTCATATAGTGGTTTGGGTTGGAAGGGACTTTGGAGATCATCAAGTTCCAACTGCCCCCATAAGCAGGAAACTTCCCGCTTCTGTTTATTTCTGAGGTTATTAACTGGAGCAGCAGGTCTTCCACAGGGTAATGCACTGTGGTCACATCAGCAGAACTGTGCAGTTTGCTCTTCTCAGATAGAGTTCTGTGATTGAATTTATGTAAAGATCACTGCAGGGCTTATATGCTTATTTTCAAGATAATGCTACATTACAGCAAAGATACCATACTTCAGTCAAAGAGAAGGAACCTTCCTGAATCGTATCGTATCGTATCGTATCGTATCGTATCGTATCGTATCGTATCGTATCGTATATCATATCATGGCTGGGTAGTTTTGTGTGAATAGTCTACTTTTTCTTATTGTTACAACAAATAAAAGAAAAAAAAAATACTGCCTCCTTAAGGTTAAGACCTCTTTTATATGTATGTGCTCTTTGTGAGATAAAGGTTTGTCCCATGGTAATTGTACATCTCTAACATGGCTATGACTATTATTTCTAAACACGGGATAAGATAGCATTAAAACATTCAATCAGTAGAGAATTTACCCTTCTAATATATGGAAAAATACTATCATTATGGATGCCTTTGATTTAGAAATACCCGTTATTGAAAAAGTGTAGTATGAGTTACTGTCTTCTCAGAGAAAAGAAAGAATATCAGTATTGGTTGCAGTTTGCAAGACTAGTTTCTACTCTAATGATGTGAAGGTTTACAGTGTAGTGACCTATAAAACTGGCTCCCTTCCAAACCTCCTGTTTCACAGTTGCTACTGGACTGTTTGCCTAGCAACATACTTAATGGACCCGTAGGGAATTTAGACTTACAGCTAAATGAGTGTAGAATGCTGAAGAGAAAGACCAATAGTTTAGGTATAGGAAAAAGGAAGAGAAGAAAGCATTTTGTCTGATGGAATCCTGAAACTGAGTCATTTTGCACAGAAACAGCTCCTCTCACTTGCTTTCTAGATATATATTAAAAAGTTCTTACTTAAAAGGGTAGGAAGGTAAGCATCTCTTAATTTTATTATCCTAAAGTCTTTATCTTATTTTTCTTACTTTTTGCTTTTTATCTCCCCTCACCCTCTCAAATTTAATGAAGTCTTAAATGAAAAGAACATTTGAAAGTAAAATGAGTGAGACAAAAAAGATTAAAAAAGCCTGGCAGAAATAAGCAAGGGTATTTCTGTGGATAATGGATGTCCTTGATTCTATTTGTCAGTCTTGCAAGAAAACTGCTATCTAATAAAGGTTTTCTATGAGCCTGACCACTTAATTAAAAAGGAAGAAAAATGTCTTTAAATGTTTTATGTGGTGTCTTAGGTGATGTCTTAGATACAAATCAAAGCAGAAAGCAATTCTTTATATGGGGAGGTAGTACTTTTAGACAGTTGAAATCTAAATAGAGTTTTAGTTAATCTTTTTTCTAGATCTCCCTCCTATATACAAATCTCAGTTTTTTTTTCAAAAGGCATAATCTCTAATTTTTTTTAAAACTTATTAAGTGAGAGGTTTTGCACAGTTTCAAGTGACAGATAGTGGCAGATATTGTTTGGAGGTAATTTGCATTATTATTTTTTTCCTGACATATTAATCAGTTAAACTAAAAATGCAACACCTATTTTATTGGACCTTTTGACACTGCATTATAACATTGAAACAAAAGGTTCTCCATATTTTTTTTTTTTAAATTAAAAACAAACCTATACTGTTTGAACTATATGCAGTTCAACAGTAATTTGAGCTCAGGGACAGAAGCTGTGTGATTTTTAGGTTGTGAGAATAAATTATGGCAGTAACTTAGTGTCACTTTGAAAATCTAATAGTACTGTTGTAAGATAATCATCAAGCTCATTCCATGCAGGAACAACTCAGTTACAGGGCAATATTATTTTACATGCAGTGCTGAAAAAAACATGTACATAGTACTTCAAAATTTTAGTTGGATCTGAAAATGGGCTGCTTTCATTAGGCATGGAGTCAAAATGCCTAGCCCTCTTGTATCTTAGTGTCCTCTCTGCAGGTTGTGTTCACTGCCCTCTTTAATGTCTAGATTTCCTTATGAGGAAACTGGAATGAGTAAGTGAGGAGCCTGAGCAGATTATCCAGATTAGATTATGGATTATCTAGGTTATTTTCTTTTTTCCTATGGATAGTTGAGAAATGACTATGATTGAGAAAGGCCTGTCCCTCAAGAGTTATTCCTAGCACTTTTGGATCCTGGCTGTCATAAATGTGGAAGTTATGCCTTGGATTTAACTTGCTTTATTTGCCCCCCTGCACCCTCTCCCCAAAAATTTGCCTTGTTCGTTGCTATTGATTTGTCTTGAAAAAGATGAACATGAAGCTAAAGTAGAGCACTTAAACATTCTGTTGGTTTTAGTAATTTAATTACAATTATCTGAGAAGGGTGACCTAATTTAATATCAAGAATATACCAATTGTTGAATCTATTTAGCTAAAATATCTTTATAGATAGAAAACATTCCCTGAAATAGTAGAATCATCAATCATATAAGTAGGAAATGACCTTTCAGATCATTGAGTCCAGCCATTAACCCAGCACTGACAAATTCACCACTAAACCATGACTCTAAGTGCCACATCCATATGTCTTTTGCATACCCTCAGGGATGGTGACTCAACCACTACCCTGGGTTCCAATGCATGACAATCCTTTCAGTAAAGAAATTTTTTCCTAATACCCAGTTTAAACCTTTCCTAGTGTTACTTGAGACGACCTCCTCTTGTCCTATCACTTGTTGCTTGGTAGAAGAGACCAACACCCACATTGCTACAACCTCATTTCAGAGCTGTAAAGTCTGTTCTGAGCCTCCATTTTCTCCATGCTAAACAACCCTCAGCTGTTCCTCATAAGACTTGAGCTCCAGACACTTCACCAATTTTGCTTCCCTTCTTTGGACACGCTCCAGCATCTCAGTGTCCTTCTTCTAGTGAAGTTCCCAGAACTGGATACAGCACTCAAGGTGTGGCCCCACCAGCGCTGAGTACAGGGGGACAATCACTGCCCTGGTCCTGCTGGTCACACTATTGCTGACAGAGGCCAGGTGCCCTTGGCCTTCGTGGCCACCTGGGCACTGCTGGCTCATGTTCAGCTGCTGATTCATGCTGGTTGTCAAATGGTACTCCCAGATCCTTTTCCACTGGGCTGCTTTCCAGCCATCTGCCCCCAGTCTGCAGTGTTGTGTGGGGTTGTTGTGACCCAAGTGCAGGACCCAGCACTTCTCCTTGTTCAACCTCATACAACTGTCCTTGGCCCATTGATCCAGCCTGTCCAGATCCCTCTGCAGAGACTTCCTACCCTCCAGCAGATCAACACTCCCACCCACCTTGGTGTCACCTGCAAACTCACTGAGGGTGCACTTGATCCCCTTGTCCAGATCATTGAAAAAGGTAGAGTCGTGAGATTTGTTATAAAAATACCTGCGTTAATTAGTTTTCAGCACTTGATGACCTAAATAAATAATTAAATATTTCCTCTGCTCTTTCTTAAAGATAGTCAATGCTCTCTAATATTTTTGTATTCTCAGCATCATGGAGAAAAATCCTTTTTTTGTTTTCCATAAACATTGGCAACTAGCAATAGACTTTGGAAAAATATACACTGAATTCTGAATTTTCTGGTATTTTCAAACAGAAAGATGTTTCATATCCATGTGCAGAAAAATGTATCAATGTAACTGACTGTTTAGTGTGTCTGCAGTTGATTTTTCAGAACAATATATATATTAAAAAATCAATTTGTAGGCTGGTATGATACAGAAAAGTGCCATGATTGATGAAGAATTTAAAAATGGACATAAAGAATTCAAAGAAGACATGTGATACAATAAATTCATAAATTTTTTAGGGTTGTTCTAGGTAAGGCCAAGAGAAGCCCAGTCAAGCTGTGAAGTTAATTTGAGCAGGATGATCTCCACACGTCTACAAATCAGAATTGTCCTGTGATTAATTTCCAGTAAGTTTATATTAAAAAAAAAAATGAATCTGGGTTTTGTTTCTCTAAGGCAGCATCAATTTTAGTGATTGAATTTATTTATATTTAGGTTAATTTACCCATACATAATCCCATAAGAAAAATAGGTCATTCATGAAAAGTTTGCAGGAAATTAAGCTAGAAAATTTCTACAACAGTTGAAATTTAGTAGCACACAAAAAGTATTTTTCTCATATTTTGGCTTAATCAAAATGTGACAGCTGTAAACTGAGGTCACCTTTTACTTCTGTAATTGGTCGGTCTGCTTAGAAATAAAAGAAACATGGAAACAGATAGTTTTCTCACAAGAATTTCACATGTGATTTATTTCCTTCATCAGATGCCTTTTCTATTTAGCTGTTCTATATAATACAAGAGATATATGAATAATATAAAGTTCTAAAATTTATTGCTCTAATCATGACACTGGTGTATGACAATATTGCATCTTATTTTGTATTATAATTGCTGTGCCCAGGAGTTACAGAATAGAACAATAGTGATGGCTTTAGTTTATGATCACAGCACTAATTTCATGTTACTGTTGCAGAATAGTTTTTGTCACAATTTCTTGTTTCTTTTTCACAAACTTTTCTTCTTTTGATATTCTAAATCTACTTCCTTCCTTGCTAAAAGGACTAAACAGGTTCTTTGAATAACTGCGGTTGTCGTTGGAGCAGAAAAACAAGATTTGGCTTTTTGCTTGATGCAGGTAGCAGGCCAGCACAAATTGTATGAATACAAACATTTTGAATATATAGAACTATGACATTTTGAAGATTATGAGAACAGTTCAAATGAAGAAAAATTAAATAAAGCAAATGTTATTATCTCAGAAGAGACAGAGTAGATCTAAATTTTTATATTATTTAAGAAAAAACCCAGACTCATTGCTACTGTAAGACTTTCTCAAGATCAAGAGACACCTTAATTATTCCCAAGGAAATGTGACAGGCTCCATTAAAATTGCCTTATTGCTACTGGTTTTGTAAAGATGGTACTTATATACTGGGATAGTAATTCTAAGATTAGACTGGAGAGATCAGATAAATGAATGAGTAAGGTTGAGAGATCTTTTACTTAATATAGAAATTCAGTATGTAAATTAATATCTTATTATAATGTTTGGGCTGTTTGGGAATGACACTATTGAAGAAGAGAAAAAATTTACGTGTAATATAAAATTATTTTAATGAGAAAATATCATGGAAGATGGAAGAATTCCAGAAAAACAGCCAAGGTGAATAGGCAGACTAATGGAGTGTAAATATTCATTAGTAACAGATGAATAAAGAAGTAGTAAGCTGAGTTACTCTAAGAGTTCCTAAGTGAATTAATTAAATTTATTATTGCCATATAGTCAAGTAGAATGATGAATACAGAGAGAGATTTTCTTGAGAAGGGAGATTTAAAAACTGCAACTATTTCATTTGGTCTGTAGATGAATAAAAGTGTCCTCTGGAGAAGGGTTAAAAAGTAATGATTGTTACAAAGAAGGTAATGGAATTGTGCTGGTTGCTGCTTCTGGAAACACAAGAGCAAAGATAACTTTGAGAAATTCAAAAGCCACAAAATTCTAAACCCCATGATTAATCAATTGTCTTTTCACATGTGTTCTTAACTTCTGGAATACAGGGCGGGCATCACTGATACTGAGGAGAATGACTCAGATATAAAATACTGGTTTTTTTTGCTTATTCTTCCTGCCTTCTGTTCCAGGACAAATTCTGTCAAGTGCAGATATACTGGCAACTGTAAATATGTGGCCTTTAGCAGACATGTTATACCTGTGTGGCTCCCCAGGCAAACTGAAGCTGTGTTTGAGTCTGTGTGTGCTTAGCCAAACATAGGGGGAATTGAGAAACATACATTCAATACAGCATAAATGCCATTCCTTAGAGGAAAGCAAGAACTAATTAAATGTATGCTAGGTGATAAATATGGGGGTGTTTAGTTAATTTTGATTTAGTTTAATTTTGATTTCATGGTAAGAGTAGTGTATGTGGAGTCATTCTGCAATAAAGTAGTCATTTTGTGAATATAAATAAATTAGACACATGCTAAAGATGCAGAGAGATAATTAAGAACCCATTCCCAAGATAAAAACCAAATATAACCATCTTTTTATGTCATTTTAATAATAGTAGACACCGTGATTTTTTAAGTTTTCCTAAACCTCTGTTGTCTTATGTAGCCATTGCATGTCACTTTATCAGAACAAGAGGGAAAAGATTGAGGGAGATTTATAAAACACTGCTGGGCTTGAGGCTCCTTCTTTTCAAAGTAATATCTTCCTCTGGATTAGTTAATTTTAATTCAAAGTCTGAAAAAGTTTCATGAAATTACTTCTTCATTTTTTAATGTGTCTGTATTGCTAAGCTTGCATATTGATAGCTAAACTAATACCACTGAATTCATACCTTTGTGGAGTTAAATTTCAGTGAAATAGTTTTCAAAGGCTAATTCCATTTTTGTATCATCCTTGTAGGTGGTATAGAGTGTAAGGTTTTTAGATGCATCAATTTTAGGCTAGTAATTAAAGCAGTCATTACTGTAAGCTATGTTACTAACCTTTTCAAACTCTCTAAACTAGAAAAAAAATCTCTACTCTTCAATGTAATTGCAGTTACTTGATTTCTAATATGGCCATTTTTACCTTTCCTGCTCTTTGTCTCCTGCTTGTAGAAAAATCTTCTGACACTCTATGATATTAATATCCTTGGGGAAGAAGAAAAGGTGTTGTATGGCAGCTTAAATGACTGTAAATATAAGAGCTATTATTTTTTCAGAGTTAATATTGAATTTAGTGATCCATGGGGAATTAGTACTTGCATATTGCCCAAAATGGTTTTCCAAGCTGCATATAGTTCATA
>WAAG01019972.1:514-13658 GCA_013390105.1 Tichodroma muraria
GAAATTTTAAATACTAACTCATACATAGGCAAGCTAACCATTTTCTTGAAACTAAACTCACCTTTTTGTTGAACAAAATCAGACTTTAGTTTCCTTCTTCCTCATTTGTTTCTTCTCTCATCCTCCTTTAAATTAATTGCTTCTTTTCCCAACATCAGTAAGTTGATATCTGCTGCTTGCACAAGAGAATCAAGTTTATGACTTTTCCAGACCCTTTCTAGACATCTTGTTTCCTGCAGCTCTGTTAACAGAGAAGAAGTAGCTTCAAAAATCTTCTGGAGTCTGGGAAGTGTCTGTGTTTGTGCCAGGCCTTGCAGAAAGAGTCATCAAAAAAATTAATAAACTTAGACTGTAAGTCAGAACAGATTCTGGAATTGCCTTTTACCAGGAGTAAGTGAAATCGAACTTCGTCATACAGTAGGGCATATTGAATGAACAAATGATTATGCAGTTCCTTGTGACAGCAAGAGCCTGAGGTTCCTTTCAGCCCTTTTTGGATCTTCTTTCTGGATGTGTCGTGCTCTGTGAGGCTGCTTATTCTCATCTTCATTTCAACCACTTATCCAATGAAGAAACTAGTAAGTGGCTGGTATATACAGTGGTACCTTAGTTTATGGTAGCTCTGAGGCTTGTAAAGGGGCTTCTGATAGTGAACAGTGCTCAGAAAGCTCTGGTCTTTCATTTTATGTAGGTTCCTTAGTGCAAGAGGAAAACTGGCTGATTCCCTTGCTCAGGTCACATGATTTTGTAGGCATTTTCATAACTTCAAAGTGATAAACCACTGGGAAGTACAAAGGGTCGACAGCCCTCTCAGCAGTCTAGACTCCAGTTTGGTTTGCAGTTAAGCTCTTCCTGGGGGACTTGGGGAGCTTGATTATCCCCTAAGCTCAGACAGCCTGGGTTAACTTGTCCCCCTCTATCTACCATGTCTCAAGAGGGTGTGTGCATACTCCAGGTTTTTCTAAGCACCAGTAGTTGGAGTCTGTAGGTAATTGGCTTTTTGGCTCAAGAGCATTTATTTAAATTTCTTATTTTGTGCTTAAATATCTTTAAAAGATGTGTGTGAGTTTTTTCTTTTTAAGAGTGATACTATTTATTTTTGTGAGCATTAAGCAAAATCAATATAAAATACCTAGAATTAGGACAGTCTAGGAGAAATTTTTTTCACAGACACCTCATACATGCATAGGGGAAAAGCAGGCACTATGGTCTGGACTGATTAGTATAGATCAATACTTGTAAAGTTGTTTTTTTTTTTTAAATGAAACTTTCTGTGTTTCTATGCTTGACTTTGGACAGAAATTAAAGTCATTGTTTAACTCAGTCAGCTAACATAATGTTGGAGTTGTGTTCTGAGGTACCTCCAATATTTTTGCATAAATAATGGATGTGAAAATACTAATATAAACCACAGTGTCATAGTAACACATTCTGTTTTGCATCACTTAAACTTGAGTTATATATGTGCTGTGGAAACACACATCTCTGAATATCTCCTATTTATAAACAAGACTGTAGGAGAATCTGGTTCAGTTTCCTCCCTCTTACCTTCTATATTAGAGCACTTCTTTTAGAATTACAGTGTATTTTGAAGCCGGAATTTGCAAATAGCTCATGCAGAATTTTTTCAAGCATGAATGATACTTATATATCTAGCCATAAGATTAAAAAAACCTAAAATTAAACCAAAGCCAAAATGAAACCAACAAAACAATTTAAAAAAAAAGCCCAAACCAAACAACCTCTACAAAAAACCACCAGCACATGCCACCCAATCAACTACATAAAACCCCTCAAACACAACTCCCTTGTCGTCCCCCCTCAAAGTACAGTCATTTTTCTTCCAAGTAACTGCTCCTACCATTTAGCTATGGAGTCATGGGTAAGTACACAATCTGGACCAGTTGATGATGGCCTGTGAGTATACTGACACTGCATCTCCTGTCAACCAGTTTTATATGGGCTCAAATCCAGCAGGTGTGCTCAGAGGATGCTCATACTGTTGGGTCCTTGCAATAGATAAAAGGACCTGTGGGGTTTTAAGGTCTGAACATGACTAAGACACTGGTTTTGGGGATGAGGAAATTTTACTGACAAAAACTGTGTTTGTCTGTCTCATGACTGAATTGGCCTTGAGATTTGGTGAGGTTCTGTGTTGGACTGGAGTAATGCAGTGGAAGTGCATAACCCCTTTAGAAAGGGCTGTCAAGAGAGGAAGGGAAGAGGGGTGCTTTATAAACATTGGTTCTGAGGTCAGCAGTGTAGAAGGTAAGCTGTCATAAATCCAGGTAGTGATAAGAGGAAGACAGAATTCAGAGGTGTCTACTGTGTGCCTTAAAATCAGGGAAATAAGTGGAAAAAGAGCATGTAGAGTCATCCACATACAAAGCAAAGGACTGACTGTAAATAGTGAGTAATTTGGGGGCTACCTAAGACAGGACTGGTCCACATAGTCCTTGGTAAGTGGTGATCATGGCAGGTGATGAAAACACCTACAAAGACTCTAAAGCTCTAACCTTCTAATTAAGAAAACATTATTTTGCAGAGATACTGAAGGGCTTGTATGAAAGGACTTTAAAAAGATAGAGTTCACAATAACAGTTTAAAAATCATGAGGGAAACCCCTTAAGGTTTAAACAAAGCCAATAAAAAAGATTTGGTATTCCTGAAAGTTCTAGAAGTAAATCAGAAACAGAAAGATGACAGAAAGATATTTGATACTAACAAGCTTGGAAAGCTATGAAAATGTAATATCCAAGGTATTGATTAGTGCATCTATTGTCATTCTTAATGGAAATAGACATTACACTGTTTCAGTTATTCATAGCAGTATTCACCTGAGTATCATGAAGAGCAGCAACTAATTTGAGAGAAAAGCTTACTGGAATACTTGTTTAAGAACACGTGGAAGATAGAAAATACATAAAAAACAAATTTTGATTTTAAAGAGGAAAATGGAACTCAGGGAAAATGGAACCAGTGACCCTCTTAAATTGCCTAAACTGTACTTTAAACTGTAAATGGCCCAAATGTGTGAGTAACAGGAAGTTTCCAAGTATTAGTTTAGGAGAAAGGTTGCACTCTCAAAATAACAGTGAGTGGCTTACTGGTGGACAACAGAGATCATTATTTTTTCTAGTGTGTGGCATGTTGATGAAAATCCCTGATAATAATAAACTGGGACGGTCTGCAGTTGCTCTGGAAGACAGGATTAGAATCAAAAAGTTGTTAAATTTCAGCAGCGTCTGAAACATAAAATGCAATCCTGCAGGGGCAACTAAAATTTCTACAGAAAATAACCTTCTTTACAAACACTCTGGGAGGAGTGACAGGGGAGGAAATGATGAGAAACAGAAAAGCATCTTCAAATAGATCATAGTTGAGTGTAAATCAGAAGTGATACACTGACGGCAAAAAGAGATCCATGGAAATTAGACAGCAACATTGAGATCCATGAACAGGAATGCCCTCCTGTAAGAGCGGAGTTGCTCTGCTGGAGTACCGGGCTCTTTGTATCAGGAAAGATGTCTTGAGGAGAAAACACAAAGGTCACTACTTACAAAAACAGAGTGAAGGAACTGGAGGTGTTTTTTCTCAAATAAGAGAGACTCAGAGCAGAGGCGGCGGTTTTGCAGAAGCCATGTTCATAGTAAGAGGAGATAAGGGAAACGCTGTGTTCTCTGTAGGCTCCGGTGAGCGCAAAGGAGCTGGATGTGATGACCTTAAATCACACTAAGGGAAATTGAAGAATAAGAATTCTAACAGGACAAGGAGCATACTGTAAGGCTCAATTATTTTTTTAGGGAAGCAGTGGAAATTCTGCCTTGATGACACTGAACGTGGGAATAGCGCATTGTAGTTGATTCCAGCTTTGTGCAAGAGTAGAGGTTAGATGACCTCATAGAGTCCCTTGCACATATATTATTTTCAGTGGAATTCAACAATGAGGTTACTGCCAAATAGGTTTTAAGAATATGAAATCTAGACTCAGCTCCCAGTGTTCATTTGTGACTGGCTTCTTGAGCCAAGTGTATCTTCACTGGGTGGCTGATGAGCTAAAATTAGGACCTGATCTTTTGGAATGGGACTCAATGGGTTCATTGCTGCTTTGACTTCTGAATTATTCATGTGTTATATTCTTCCTGATAGTAAGGGGTTGCATAGCAGGTTCAAAGAAATATGTGCTTACAGATTAGTAGGATTTTTTTATATCAATTTGGATACTTCTGATAATATTCATTCAGTAATATGGTTACTGAGGCTTTAATGCTTATTCCGCATTCTGCAAGCCTCTTGTCACCTTTGCCAGCCGTGATCCTTGTCAGCAAGTGCTCTGAAGCAGTACTAGTCAGGGATGGTGTTTCCAAATTAGTATCTAATAGTCCGGGAGAAGCCTCAGTTACACTATGCCTAGCTGTAAAACCAGAAAGGAAACCCATCGGTCTTCTCTCCAACGTGCAGCAAGACTCGGAGTGAAACAGCATTGCAGCTGGTTTTGCCCTGCTGTCTATGAGTTCAACTTAAGGAAAAAGTGAAATAAATATGAATAGTTTCAGAGAGCAGAGACTTACAGTCACAATATTTAATATCAGAACCATTCTCAATAATAGCTATTTAGATGGTTAGCTGGAAAACTTAATAAAACTTTTCATAAAACACTGGAAGTGTATATGAGTATTTGTGAGACAGGAGGAGAAGGAGACAAATTGAAAATCCTGTTTTAAAAGGGAAGGATTGCCAGCAAAGGAGGGTAGACTCATGGTGCTATTCTGGAGTTGGTATTTTGTATTTACTGATTGGGAGTGTCTCTTTAATTCACAAAATTTTCCAATGTGTGCATTTCTAGGAAACACTTAAGCAGCTGTAGGAAAAAACTGTTCTTCTGCAGATGTATAAAATGGACATTAGAAGTGTCCTCTATCCCCTCCCAAACAAAAATTTGGCACTGAGCTGGGAGCTGTCTGTGTCCTGCTCCAGCTCTCCAAGTGTTGGGGCTGTGATGGAAGCACAGGGGGGCTGAAGCAGCCAGTGCTAGTTCAGTCCTGGAGCCATCCCAGAGCAGGTGCTGAGCTCTGCTGGTGCCTCAGCCCGGGAAGCAAAGCTGCTGCAGCTTGTTGTGCCCTGCCAGACTCAAGCTGGCTTTGCCTCTACCTGCTGGGGTTCATCCAGCTTATCCCATGTGCAGGTGTGACAGCAGCAGTGGGAGAGACTTTGAAGTTAATAACGCATTGGGCCTGTGGAGTTTAGATGCCTCTATCTATAATCAGCATAGAGTGAGGCTTCCATCATTGAATGTATTTGTAAATGGACATATTTTTACTGTGTCCTGCTTATACCCTTGCAGTGATGCTGCTTTTTTTTTTCTTTTTTATTCTTTTTTTTCTTTTTTTTTTTTCTTTTATGTTAAAAAAAGACACCAACCAATGGTTTAAATTCCTAAGAACTCCCTTTTCTGGAATTAAGGGTTTGAATTTTTGGAGAGTGGTTCCAAAACGACTGTTCCTGGGTCTTATAACAGGAAACCAGCATGGATAAGTTCAAATAAGTTGAATCTAGGACATGTTTCTGAATACAGCACTCTTGAGTCACTCCTTTGGTTTGAGAGGGGCTTCTCTTTATTAGGGAGTAAGTGTAAGTTTAAGTTCTATGGGGGTGTAGTTCTACAGTGGGTTAAGGAGGAACAAAAGGATGCTCATTAATCTTCCATGATTAAACATTCTCAAGTTCACGGAGGAGAAAGCTGGCTAGAAAGTCAGTGTTGAAGCTCATTTGTTAATGTTTGTTGTAGGCAGTTGTGCTGTCTTTTTTAATCTCTGTTTGTTTTTTTAATCATTCTAATGTCTTTAGAGGATGTTACAAGGTTGCATAATCTTTTGAAGGCTGATGGGGTTACTACCTCAGGTGCAGCCATGAAACTGGGGACGTGTCTGTTGTGACAAGCCTTTGCTATTTTAGCCATGTCCATCAATGTCATAGGGAAAGGCCTCTGGTAAAATTAAACTGGCATTAAAATATGGGGAAATGGAGAGTATTTTGGCAGTCTTAGTGAATGGATTACTTCTAGCATAAAGACAAATCATTGATCATTCTCATAATCTCTTTTTCCTCATGTTGACACATAATGCTCTAATTTTTTGTTTTTCCATTGGGTAATGGTGCTGCTAATTCATCCTCCCAAACTTTAAACGTGAAATTTTGCCACTTTTTGTTTGCTGTCTTCACTGATTTGTTTTGCACTGAACTGTTTTTCATGTTGGCTAACATTTCACTGTACTTCCATCTCTCAGGTAGCTCTCTCTAGATTATAAAGTGTAGGGTTGGAATTAAATTCTTTTTTCTAGATTTATATAACTCTGTATTGGCAAAGTCTGAGCTCCAGCATGGAGTTCATATTGGCTGTAAGAGTTCAGAGAATGGATGTTCCACTGTAGTTTGACAGTCATTTCCCATTAGTGTTACAAATTAAGCAGTGTGACCTGTAAGACTTAGGAAAATTCGTTGTAATACCAGAATTTCCTCCTTTACATGTAAGTATATTATTTATGGCAAAATGAAGTGTGATTATTGTCTAAACACTTTCCTATATTGAATACTAATCTGCAGAGAATGAGTGGCAGCCAGGAAAAGCAATGCTGGTGGGAAAAGGCGCTCTATTCTCCCCTTTTTCCTGCATCACAGTGTGAAGGTAAGCACCTCTGCCTGTTAGAACTAACTTGCTGTTGCACCCATGTTAGAATGAAACGCTCCTTGTGCTGGATTGGAATTGCTGCAGATGAATTGGATTTACTGTCTGTATTTAAAAAACCCACACCAGTAAGCTTCCACAAGAAATTCCCTAATCTGAGAGAGAACTGGGATGCTTCAGTTGCATTTGAAGTAGACCTCTAGCACGATTCTAAATTGGTTTTAAAAGAAAATGGTTTTAAAATAATCTTAACATTTACACAAATTTACTTAATTCCAATGCCTGCAATTAAACAGAAAATCTCTGATTATGAAAACACTTTATTACATTTTTTATTGTTTCATCCTGAAAAATACTTATTAGGTAGGTAAGTCTGGGAACTAAGAATGGGAAAACATGATGATTACCTTTCATGGATGTGTGTAAATAACATGCCAGTTATTCAGTGAATGTGTGGAATCTCTCTGAGACTGGGAAGGAGAGGGATTTGCCACTTGGCCATTCCAGACCGAAGGTCTGGAAATTTTTCTCTGCTGCACAGAGAGCAAGTCCAGGCTTAGTAGGCAGGCTGCTCGTGACCAGAAGCAGGTGTGTTTCCATCACTCCCAGGAATCTGTAGCATCTGACAACTGACTCAAGCCCAGATTTTCAGTGGACCGGCAGGAATCCAGGCAGCTTTTTTTGTCTGCATTCACCTTTTCTGCGGAGAGGTCAAGAAGCTAAGCAAGACCATTCTGGATCCTGAATTGACAGGATCTCTGATGCTTTCTGTTGGTACAGGCTCACGGTGAGAAAGCTTTGATCAGAGACCTGGTTCCTTAATAATATCAAAGTAGATTAGCCAGTTGTTATTTTTGAAGCGCACCTTTAAGTGCAACCAACTGAACTGTGTTGCTGCTTCCAGAACAGCCTTACTTTGGAGAGTTTGGGTGACTTTGAAGAATATCTTAACTTTTTTACTTCACTCCCACCTATAGAACTGTGCACAGTGCAAGAGCAGATTGGCGCTCAGAGCCTGCCACGTCGGCGAAAGCCGTCAGTCTTCCTAAAGCGGGGGTTTGGGGTCCCCCCGCAAAGCCGCGGGGCCGGGGCCGGGGCCGGGGCCGGGGCCGGGGCCGGTGCTGGCCCCTGGCGGCGAGCGCGCGTCACTGCGGCAGCGCTTCCCTGGCGCGGGGGGAACGCGGCCGAGCCCGGGAGCCGCTGATGCAGAGCCGGGGTGTCTGTCAGGGACAACAGAGCCAGGGAAAAATCTGTGTGACTCAGATTTTAAACAAGACCGGGACTTTGTCCTCACAGCTGTTGTTTCTTCCACAAGCCTTTTTCTGTATCCAGTTTTCAGTATGGGTACTTTTTATATGTGGGTGTTGATGCATGTGATCCATATGTATCTATCTACATGATAGATGTTGATATTATATATATAAGTTTACTCTGGTAAGTAGAAATCACAGCCATTCACATCAACTGGGGTTTTGGAGTTTCAGTGAGGATCAGGCTACTGTTTCAGTCTGTGCTGTATGGGTGTAGAAATAGGAGTGATGCAGAACACAATGAAATATCAGAATTGAAAAATGTACTGAACCATTTATCATAAAAAAAGTAATTCTTGTTTTTTGGTATTTTAGGCATTTTCATTAACTAACTAGCTTCTTCTTTTGCTATTAGTTATCCAGGTAGGATTTACTGAAGCTTCCGTGAGGTATTATGCTGATTTCTTTATGGGTGTCAGACCATAAAAGCCCCCACAAGCACGGAGTTTACATGGCGTAGAGTGTGAATTCCAAGAATACTTCTCTGGATGCTTTAATTTATGTAAATGTAAATAACAGTGTTCCTCAATTCTGTTTTTTCTTCCTTTGCATCTGAAACACCCCCACAAAAACAATATAAGAGTGCTTTACAAATGCCAAGGGAGAGAATGGTGTAGGAGAACTTGCAGATGTAAAGGAAGTATCCAATGATGATGAACATCTTTTAGATTTTAATATGGTAAGTTTGTCAATGGTTTTGGGGAGGAAGTTTTTTATTTATTTTATAAGGGTGGGCTACTGCATCTTTCTTTTCATCACATTTCTCAGTCTACCCTCAAATGAAATTCCTGCAAAAAACTTCAAAAGGTTCTCTTCTCTTACTTTGTTTTTTAACCTCCTCTGCATCTTGAGCATCCTTCTGAAAGCTCCTCAGGGTGTTGTACTTTGGGGAATACAACCCTTTGTACAAACAGCTGTACTTCTAGTAGATAAGCAAAGCCAGTTTCTTTTGGGAACACTTGCCATTTGCTTGTCATGAGTGTTAAACATATCTTCTTTTCCTTCAACTTCTAATTTCATTAAGTGTAGAGTGAGCTGAAGTGCACTAGGAGGGCAGAAAGACCAGTAATTAAAGGCATAAAGATAATATATGCTGAATACTGTCCTCATTACTAGCAAAAAAAAACCTGATTTTTTTTCCCTGTGGAAAAAAATTCACGTACACATGTATTTACTGATATACCTTTAAACTTCATAGTGATGATAGTGCTTAGTTTAACACTGTGACATGCTTGCTATAGCTTTATTCATTCAGATGAAAATATATTTGAAATATATTTGCTTGAAGTTTAGTCAGATCTTTGCCGTGTTTTCTTGCTATTTAATACTTACTACCAAGTTTTGGAGATAACTTATACAGTAATTTTTCTAACATGAACTGTGATAAAGATACATCCTGAGTTCACTTTTGATTCTCTTGCTGTTTTGTGCAAATCCTAAAATTAAGGAATAGGAAAAAATAATAGAAGCCACACCTTTTTTCCCTGCTGTTCCGCAGTCCTTTCTACATAGTGAGCTGAGTCAGGAAAGAGGAGGACTTGCCCTGTAACTGTGGCATCTCTCTTGGACAGCTACAAAACTATATAACCTCCCAGCCCAGAGAAAAGCAAGCATGTTCTTTATTGTTCCCCATCAACACTGTCAGTTTAAATCCTTAGGTTTCTTCTGTTTATGAAGCAAGATGTGCAGATGATATAAATGCTGAGGCAAAACCAAATGGCTTCAAGAAGAAGATCTACTCCAGTGATAGCTCCAGCTCTGAAGACACAGCTTCAGAAGGTGGAAGCGAATGGGCTGATCCGTGTGAGGAGGAGCTTTTTTCTCGAACTCAATTGTAAAAACTGCAGAGTAGAACAGATGATTGAAAAGTAACATGAGATGGAAAACTATCTTTCTTGAGGGTCTGTAGCTCTAAAACAACAACTTGAGTTTCCTCTTCGGTTAATGGATTCAGATGTGTATTTATCTTTCTCTTCTTGCTTATTTTATAGATGAGGACACAGATGTCCTGTTGAAGATTTTTTTTCCCAAAAAATACTGTTAAATTCTTGGCTATTTGAACTAGACTAGATTGTGTTGTCAAATCAAGAATGGATGTGCATGTGCTTGTCTTAGTAGTACCACTGCTTTTTTGCATCTTAATTGCAGTTATTTTCTTTCGTAACTGTAGCCCTACCACTATTACGATCTTCTTAGCATCGCAGTGTCTACAACTACTTCTGCTATTCAGAGACTTCAGCTTTCTGCACATTAGGCTTTGTTCTTTAAGAACTGGGAGATAAATACTTAACACTGTAATCTATCAGTGCCTTTCTGAATGCAGGAGAAAAGCATGAATGACTTGTCCAGTCTTCATTTGGTAAATCTCATAACTTTGAAGTAGGAACAACAGGGTTGTGCTTTAGAGACTTACAGAAACTGTGTTTTCTATCCTATGATTCCCCCTCCCACAAACCAACACTGAGGATACCATGGTTCGTATTTTTGCTAACTGGAGAAGCCAAGGATTTTTTGTAGGTATGGAGGCAGTGTGGGGGTTTTTTTCATTTTTTTTCTTTTTTTTTGTCCTTTTTAGCAATTTGTCGACGTGGGGCAGAAGTTCAAAAAGTAACACCAAAAAAAAATAAACCACTGGGGTGATGTGTGGATTGTTGTGAATTTTGTTTATGAGTAATGAGAATGTTGTCTTGTTGCAGATGAAGGCATTCATGTAACCTGCAAAAGCATCCCGTAACTGAACTTGAGCGTGAATGACTGAAACTCTCTAAAATGCTCAGAGTGTTCAATGTTTTAAATGCAAAGGGTCAGTGCTTCACTTGAAAGAAATCCTGTGGCTGCTGCAGTTAGCTGCTGTTGTGGCTGTAATTTAGTAAATCTTGTAGTTCATTTTGTGTTTCTGAGAGAATGTGTGGGGCAAGTTATGTGTGTGGTGGGTGGGGGTAGGGAAGGTGATGACTTACAACATACATGTGTGATTGCAGTAGTGATTGTTGCTTTATGTGACTTGCTTTTAAATTTTCTTTTGTTATCTTAGAAAGTCAATACATTGTCAAGTTGCATCTGTACAAGACTATCAACTCCTTCTGCTTTTAACACATTATGCAAAATGTATAAGCCAGGAGGAGCAATATTTGCAAAACTAAACATTCTAAGTTTTTACCAGCTCCTA
Source organism: Tichodroma muraria (assembly GCA_013390105.1). Lineage (NCBI taxonomy): Eukaryota > Metazoa > Chordata > Aves > Passeriformes > Sittidae > Tichodroma > Tichodroma muraria. The sequence continues at coordinate 11,679 of WAAG01019972.1, forward strand.
GTTTAAAAAATGACAACTAACTAGTCTACACAATCGCAGCATGTCTATAACACCAGGAAGTGTAGAAAGTCCAATACTGACTTGAAAAGCTTCACCATTATTTTTGACAGGCAATAAAACTCACAAGAAACATAGCTGTTTGAAATGTGAGCTGAACTGCCTTTGAAATATGTTCTGCGCTAGAAATGCTTTCTGAGTAACTGGGTTTTGTTGCCTTTATTCAATTGACAGTGTAAGAATTTAAATACATGATTGGGAAACCATGCCTATCTTCGTGCAATGCTTTTGGTGAGATCCTTACTAAAACTGGCTTGGTTGCCCTTATCCAAGGACTTTCTTTTGATCCTCCTCTTAGACTATGTTTTAGGGTTTGTATTCATACAGCAAATCTTTTGACACTTTACAGTTTCTTTTCTTAATTTATTTGCAGACTTTGAATAGATTTTTATATATTTTACTTTCTTCCGGAGCTTCCTTGAGAGGTTGTTTAGCACCTGCACTGAAACTAGTTAACTGTAACATGAAAGGAAAAAAGAACTTTACACACAAATTCTTCAAATCACTACAGTGAAGAATGGAATAGAACTTCATTTGAGAACAGGAAGTGACCAAGTGGACATATTTCAAACACAAACTTCAGCTCAGTTAATTCTAGCTAGAGCTTCTTCGTTGGTAAGAAAGGGCTCAAAAGTAACAAAGGTGTTGCTCATAGTTACACTGTGGCATGTAATGATTCCAGCACCTTTGGGGAAAATAAAATCCTATATTGAGCTTGGGCAATAACAAATTGTCTTTATTTGTTTTCATAATTTAATGGCTAAAGCTCTGAGGCTTTCAGTGAGAGTTGAAGTGTGGTTTTTAGTTTTTCTATATGGATAGAAACACACACCAACAACAATAACAACGACAACAACAAGAGCATTAAAGGTTGGCATACGCTGAACCGCACTGTGGGATGAAGCGCATTGCATATCCATAGCATTGAAGTATCAGTTTTCCATTCCTGGGCTGAAATTTGTTTCTACTTTTTGCTTCAAGTGGTTGTATTGTTCTGATTTCACGTACACCAGAGTAACTGATTTTGTTTTCTTGTGGAGTTACTTAACACCAAATAAAAATATAAAAGGACAATTGGATGGTGTGTGTGTGTGTCTTCATTTTCTTTGGGTAGTGTGTATAACTTAGATACAACATGCAGTTAAGCATTAAATATTCTGGAGAAATAGCATGACATACCTAAATTGGGAGTCATTTTCATTGCTGTAATTTTTTTAACTGTGTTTAGGATGTAGGAAAATTAAATACGTTGCATATGTTCTTAAAAAAAGAAGACAAAATTAGTTTTGTCCACACTTTATTTATGTAGAAATTAATTTATAATGACAAGTTCATGTTTAGAAAACATGAGAACCTTTAAAAAAAAAGTCAAACCCAAGCAAACCCAGACTCTCTCTCACATAACAGTAACAGAACTTGTGTGTAATACGGGACCTAACCCAGCAGATTTCTGTTTCTGCTTTCAACTTGTGTTCAGCCATCAAGTAACCAGTATCTCACTTCTACTTACAGAAAAACTGTATCTATAACAACAGAGTGCACTTTCCTAATTCCATGGCCACACCTCCTTTCAGAGAAGGGAAAAAAAGCCCCAACAGCTCACATTCTACTTGGTGGAGCCTTGTGCATTTTGGTGCTGTAAGTCTGCAGCCAAAGTGACCTGGGATTCTGTGCAGAATGATTCCAGTCTCTGCTGAATTAGAAGTTCAATGAAAACAACACAAACACATACTTGGAAATAATGGAAGTCCCTCTGTAAGGTCCTTGGCTGAATACTTTTGTTCAAACTTAGTAGTTGAAACTTTTAAAGGCATACATTATTTTCAATTATTTCTTAAATACAGCAGTAGTATACTTTCATTACATTTATAGAAGATACTTGATAAAAAACTACATTTCATCAGTCAAGCTTTTCAATTCCTG